>JAVCKS010011518.1:0-16113 GCA_032273685.1 Pteraster tesselatus
TATCATGTACGTACACGATAAGTTATCGTGTACGTACACGATAAGTCCAAACTTATCATGTACGTACACGATAAGTTTGGACTTATCGTGTACGTACATGATAACTTAATAATTTAATGTGCCAGCGAAACAGGGCCCCCATGCAGTCGGCCCCATTTTGCTGACTCCATGTTGCTGACTGCAACATGAATTTTAAGCCATAAAGGAGATCCCCCTCTATATCAGTTCTGGTATCTCGCAGACTCACTCCCTACCCGACCACACGCCACCGGTGGCAGTGGCACAGACTCAGTCTGAGCCAGTAATGCCTGTGTCAGTTTTACTTGAACACCTTACACACCATGAGAGAACGTTTGTATTCACAATTTTGCAAATACATGTAGGCCCTACTCTGTACAGCATCTGTATGCACTAGTACCCGCCGACTGGGGGCGCTGTTTCGCTGGCACATTGTAGCCAAAGATAGTAGAGCGCGCTTTACGATCTTTGGTTGTATAGCAGCGAACGCGCAGCACATTCATTGTACCGTACCTAGAAAAAATACAGTAGACGTGCATGTGATAATAACTTGTTTGCTTGGAAACCGGACCCAGTTCAACTTCAACGTAAGAATGGCGGAAGAAATTGGAACATCTACTACTAGTACGCCTAGATCACATGAAACACCAACGAAAAAGCATTGTCATACTGCAAGTATTAACAATATGCCTGCTGATGAAAATTCAGAAAGGTAACAAATTATTCCAGTGTCTGGCAGAGGCTATTTCTATGTCAGTTGTACACGTATTTAAACGAAGAAGGCCCATAGGCCTAGGCTAGACCTATACTGTATTTATGTATACATTTACGTTGGTCGTACGTTGGTCGTAAACGATAGGCCCTAGCGGCCTAGGCCCTACATGTATTTTAGATTTTATGGCGACCATTTTCCCAAATATGTTCGGCTAAAGTCTAGATAACCCGTCCATTCGCCATTGTATACTACTAGTCTGGTACTCTTAAGACTTAAATGGACATCACTGTGACTGTAGTGTAAGATACGGTGAAGGCTGAGTACGGTAGGCCTACAAAACTGTCTTGAGGTATCTTTATAAAAGGGATGTGGTGCACGGGTAATAATTTTAGGAATCACTTTGGAAAGAATTTTTTTTACCTACATCTAATGTATTTTTAACAACAAAAATCCAACTTTGTTTTTAAACATTTACCTTGACGCCAAGTGTAGCCCTTTGCTTTAATAGCCCCGTACGGGTTATAGAAGCTAGAATTTTGGCAAAAGTCAAAACTTCTTCCTCATTGTAGGTTTTCCTCAGTTTAATTAAGGAAAGTTTGGGATCGGGGAAATAAACAAAGGGAAATCGATGGTTAGCGCCTAAATTTTTGCCCGTTACTGATATAGTGATAGTCGTAAAAATAACCACTAATTGTTTGCAACATGTTTTAATTGATGAGAAATCGTTTTAGTACATGTATACACTGTAGAATGAAGGAGTTTGAAAGTTGCATCGATATCTCTACTATAACTACACACACCAACCCAAGACCGATATGTGTACTACTAGTTGTAGCTGGATCCCCTGCTGTTTGCAAGTGGCCTTGCACCGTATAATTGTACAATTTTTCAGATTATTAAAAAAAATTCATTCATCATCAAGTAGTGATGTTGATCTTTCGTTGAAAATCCAGATGAAAAGTCGGTTTTTTCAGGTGTGGGAAAAACCTAAGAGTGACAATAAGTGCAATAAGTAGAAAAGAGTAAAAATTATTTGTTTTACTGCATGTTGCCGTATGTTTTAATATGGCCAATATTGCGAAAAGGCTTACTGGTATTAGCATGGATGCTACGATGCTACTGCTAGCCAATTTTTCAAATATTACCAGAATGTCAGCCTCTAAATGTTTCTTTTTTCTTTTTAGCCGTACTCATAAGAGAAATAATTATTTAGATTGGGATGATTACTTTATGGCTGTAGCATTCTTGTCAGCCCAACGAAGCAAGGATCCCAGTTCACAGGTAAATGTATTACATGTATTCAGCCTTTCCTTGTTACGATAGCATCCCCAAAGACTTCATTTATTTCTCTTTTTACCGAAATGGACATAAGTGATTAGCGGGCACAGGATTCTTCAAGCGATCTCTTATTTGGCTGTGTGATTGAACATTGACTATGTAAATAGCAAATAGTAAGTTATCAAATTGAGAGTGTACAAAAATGTTAGCCAGACTCCAATGATGAATAAATTAAGCTACTTCAGACAAACTTTAAAACCACTACTAGTTTCCAGCGTGAACTTTAATGAAAAATTCCATTCTTTATGGCTAACGAATCAAGGATCCTACATGTAGTTCACAAGTATATACAACCCACTATAGTCTGTTCTGTACGGCTGTAGCATTTGATGGCCCAACTAAGCAAATATAGTTTGTTCACAAGGCTTTACCTGGTGAGGTACAACTCTGTTCTGTATACTTGTTCCCAGGTTGGAGCCTGTATTGTCAATCCTGATAAGAAGATTGTAGGTATTGGCTACAATGGCATGCCTAATAATTGCGATGATGATATTTTACCCTGGGGTAAAGATGGTGAATGGCTGGACCAGAAATATCCATATGGTAAGCACCTAGATTTGTAGTTGGCTGACAAAATGTATGGCAACTGCAGCTTACATTAAGTGTTCTAGATAATTATGGACCAGACTGAACTACAATGCCAACACACAATGTACACATCTAATATATCTGTTCAATCTAATTAAATGATTATCTTGCAGTTTGCCATGCCGAGATGAACGCCATTATGAACAAGAATTCTGCTGATGTGAAAGATTGCACCATATATGTGACGCTGTTCCCGTGTAATGAATGTGCTAAACTCATCATACAATCGGGCATCAGGAAAATCTTCTACTTTTCGGACAAACATCATCACAGACTAGCCACTGTAGCTTCAAGGAAATTACTGGATCTAGCCAAAGTAGGACATGAGTGAGTATAGCTGGGACCGAGACTGTCATTCCATAGTAAGGTAGTCTGATGAATATCAGTTGGAGAGTGGAGATACAGTTATGAATATATCGAAGGGTCAGTGACACAAAGGCATAACTCCATTTTGGCCAAAAATTGAGTTTTTGTGTCACTGGACCCTCGATATGGCATGGATCATTTCACCCAGTTGGGGCCATGCTTTTAGGTAGCCAGCCGTGCAGCCGTGTTTAGCACGGCCAAACAAAAATAAATCACGGCCTATTTTCGGTTTTGTTTTTAAATTTTTTTTTTAAATGTTTTTTCTTTATTTAAATACTTTGTCAATCGTCATCATTGATACGTTAATGTACTGTACATCTTCATAGCATGTACATGTAACTTGGTGCAAGTGAATGGACCCTTGGTTGTAAAATCTTGCGCTATGCCACGGCAATGAATCACAATTTTCTACATCACAAACTTTTTCATGCAGACCCTGTTTCACTAATCCTACCTAAAAGCTTGGTTGGGGCATGATTGTGTTCCTTAATTGTGACTTTTCCTTAGTGTAGGGTCATTGGTTAAAGTCTTTTCACTGAACCTTATGTCACGACAAGGTTTAACATACGTTTTGTTTTGTAGGAAGTACATTCCTAAACAGCGAACAATCACAGTGGATTTCTTCAAGATTGACCCTGATGCTGTCCCATCAGCAACCAGTGCCATTACCTCACCGTAAAATGTATATCAGGGAAGCCTTGTGATCGGTTTGTAAAGTAAAAGCATAATGGAAGCCAGGCTAATTTCAAAATAGAGGCTATGTGTGTACACTACCCTTCTGTTTATATGTGTATTTATTAATGTCCAGTTATTCCATAACACACCACCTGTACTATCTTAAAGAGGGTGTGTAATGAAAATCAACATTATGACTTTTCAGACATTTTTGATAGCCTATGCCGATCCCCGTAACAAAAAACCGCAAACTTTATGACATTCTCTAACAAATTCCACTCACAGCCTGTCTGTGATGTCATTGTTGAGAACATGAACTACATGTTAGTATGAGTGCACTGTAAATATGCATTTACTGCATATACCGGTACCGTATGCATACAGTTGCACTGCACTCATAGTAATAACATGTAGTTCATGTTCTCAACAATGATATCACAGACAGGCTGTGAGTGGAAATGGTTTACAGAATCATGGTTTCAGAATGTCATAAAGATTGTGGTTTTTTCACTTATCGATTATATTCAACAGAATAGGTTTTTTGTTACGGGGGATGCATAGGCTATCAAAAATGTCTGAAAAGTCAAAATGTTGATTTTCATTACACACCCTAATTAAGCCCATTAAGTTGCATGTAATCAAGGCATTATGCCATCAAATTACAATGCAGTAGAACACTGTTACAACAAACACTGCCATACAACACATGCATTAATCTAACATTTCTGAATTCAGGCAATCATAAGAGAAATCACAACAAGTGTTTACTCTGCCCGATTTAATTTCAAAAGACTTTGAAGAATGACAAGCAGATATCGTTTCTCATAATTTCCACTGCCATAGTTTAATGAATGAACAGCCTCATATCATGCAACACAAACAAACCCACAGGATAAGCAAGAGTGCATACTTTAGGTTTACTGAAGTATAAATTTGCTCTTGGAACTTTATACTCCATAAGTCTATAAACTCTAAAATAATTCATACAAACTATCGTTTTTCTTCCAAGCCATGTTATGTAGGTCAGAGGTTGGCAACATACAATTTCCTGAATCATTTTTGTGCTTTATAGCAGTGTTTATGTAAGTTTGATAAGTATGCGAAGGTATCAAAGAAATGTTTTAGTTCAATTTTAATTACCCCGGTATACTTTTGCATTCACAAAGATGTAAAAAGCACAGAATATTCCTTTAAGTAATTGTTAAATGGGTATTGTATATTGGATCTAGAAATAAAAGGTTACTTATAAAAGATGTACATGTATCAACTGGAGGCCACATACATATTTGGAGATAAAACCTTCAAATCAAGTACATGGCTGGAAAAGCGCAATAGCAGGTTGCATTAAAAAAAGAATAGTAATGTGTAAATTCTTTTTAAGTAACTAAGTAACTAATTTTGTTCATTTTCATGCTGTTAAATTAACAATGCATTCACATAGGATAAGTCCCTATATTGATTGTAGGGCTCCTACGGCAATTATTATTTTGAGTTTTCAAGAGTTTCTAATATATAGCTTATATATCCTCAATCAAAGAAAACATATTTCTTCGATTCTTTCTGACGAACTGGGACTACGTGCGGCCTGCATAATTTTCAACTTGTGACGTCAGTTGTTGAATATGAAATACTTGCTGATAACATAAACTGGACATGACACATATAGCAAATTATCATACTCGTGTTTCACAAGTTTAAAATTGTACAGGCTGCGCTTAGTCTCGGAGTTTTAGTACGTCATTAAAAAATAATGTACTTTTTTATATGTTTTCTTTGATGGACAAATATAAGCTTTTAGAAACGTTGAATGGCCGTACTTTAAGTATTGAAAATACCACTTTGTCAAAAAGAGCCGTCGGTTCCTCTACTCCTAAAAGTTTTCACTGGAGCACTTATTTATGGCTTCTTTCGGACAAAATACAATCTGACCATATTTACAGGATATCTGTAAAGATTAGCAGCCAATGAGCTGCCTCAATCATGTCCTCTTCGGAGCACATTCGTATCCAACTGCTATTGTAAATTAAAGCTTATAATTGCAAGGCCTTTAATGGTTTCTTGTACATGTATACCTCTAAAACGGCCTTCATAAGTGTGTGTACTTTTGACAATTTCAACCTATAAACTCTAACAAACAGCAGCTATTCTGTAGGCTAAGGCATAAACAAAAAATGTTATGTTGGTGTAACGGGCCCCCAAAAATAGGGTAGGAATGGCGGTGTTCAATGTTACAACACAAAGCAAATTACTCAACACCTGTTTTCGTTTTAGATTTTTATTTTCTGTCTGAAAATCAATAAAAATGTCAAGGGTCGGCTCGTATTTCTAGGGTAGGTCGGGTTACGCCAACATACCCTTTTTTGTATGCCTAATTGCTGTCAGATTATGAGAAGTATGTCATTGGTACACACAAACATATGTTTTCTGATGTGGTATTACATGTAAGTGTATATATGATAATTGGATTTGTAAAGATTAAAAATTAAAACTGAAATAAATTTGGGACGGTGTGCGGGCTAATTCTTGTAAACACTGTGAAACCAACAAGCATTGTTCTCCGATCACTTGTAATTGTCCATGGCTTGTAGACTACCAATGTCACGTTTGTTTACGGTGGACTTGAATCTGAGCAAATGACAAAAGCAGATCATACAGATATCTAATGTTTCTAACAAATATACTAGGGTTCTGGGAGGGTGTCCCTAGAAATCTATAAATTCTGAAATGGTAATGCCTCATTTGAAGGTCAGACCTATTTGGTTGGGGTCATAAATAATTGCAGTAGACAACCGTGTAAGGCCACAAGACCTGTAGCAGTGGCTCGTAAGCAGGGCAGTCTGATCATTATGTAACTAGATTTTAGTTAAGTACGTTTAGACCAAAATAAATACAGACTAATTCAACCAAATTTTGCTTGATCCTTAGGGATTCAGTAGTCATCGTCCGAGTGGTAAAAACTAAACCTAACTGAAAGCAATACATACTCTTCATTCTTAGTGATTCTGTAGAAGTAGTCAGCATATTGTGAATGGCCAATGAGTTGAACGAAATCTTCATCGTGGGTTATGACAATCAACTGAAAGTTACGTTGTTGTTCACGGTTCTTAATGATGCTGTAAAAATCATGGGAACAAAACAAAAAAATCTACATGCCAAGTAAACTATTCATTTATGTGCATATCGGGTACACTAACTCACTAGTATGAAATGATAGAATAGGCAACTCATCAACTTGCTACCTTCTAATTTTAACCCATCCATCAATAAAAGTCAAGGCACTTACTCAACTAAAGCTTGAGCCAAACTCTCAATATTATCTTTGTCCAAATTTGTAGTGGGCTCATCTAGGGCCAGAATACCGCAACTTAAACAGAATGTTTCTGCCAATGCAAGACGAATGATTAGCGATGCCAGCACCTAGTTGAAAACAAAAACGAAAAAAAAACCGTTGGTGAAAAGGGACTCACATGTATGGAGAAGATACTAATCATGTTCAATTACCAATACATCATCTGACCTTTTGACCTGCACTGCAGCGCCCTCTCATATCCAAGGATGTTGTTCCTTTCACCATGACCACCTGCACAAATTTAAAACTATTTTAGCCCACAGCGTTGTTCCAGAAACACTGGAACAATGCTCTGTGCTAGAACACACTGTGCTTTAGCAAACATCATCATCATGATCAATATTTTTGATGAGTAACTCACTCTGTAGTTGTAGTTTTTGCGTTGTTGTGACCCACCAACTTCCTCATCAGATCGGATTTCGACAAAATCGATATCTATCAAACAAACAATAATCAATACCAGTATCTATGGAAACTAAATTCTCCTCCAGATAAGTGTGGTTCGAGTCTATGAATTAAGACTACTACATATGCATATTGGCCCAATAGCCATTGACGCCATTTAATGACCCTTGACCCTAACTGATCCCAATTGAATCCGTAATAAACCATGCAAGACTGTTGACCGTATAGTACCCCTTGACCCTAGCTATAGTGACAATTGACTATACCTAAGAAACCAAGGAAGACTGTTAAGCCTAGCTATTGAACCTTACCTTGACCTCTGTATGTAATTCGCCAAAGATCTCGTATAATTTTATTGATTTCTGCCATCTTCATGTGATGGTAGTTCATTACAGCTCTATAGAGAAAAGAACCGTTATTAGAATGAGTATAATACAATATTATTTTTGGGGGCGCCATTTTTATGTCATCTTCACATGACCTACCTCTCCAAGGCTTTGGAATACTTGTCTAAATCATGGTTAGCCACTTCTGTTGTCTGAAGAAAAAAAACATACATTCATGTGTATAATAGAAATGTAGTCACTACTAAAAATATAAAAGTTCAATGACTACATAAATCAGATGGATTATTGAAATTCAAGTTGACATTTTTATCCCGTGACATAGTTGCACAAATACATCTTACCTTTAATTTAATGACCATTTCACTATAGCCAACTTCAGCATTACGATACATGTCAGATTTGAGTTCCTTCTCAACCTTTTTGACTTCTTCCTTTAAGATGGCTTTTCTTCCATCAGCCTGGTTCTTCTACAAAATCACAAGAAAGAACCCAGTGGTATTACCTAAGAATAATCCACTACCGCTACTAGGTCAGTGGTCATCCACTATATCGCTACTACTGTTACTAGGTCAGTGGTCATCCACTATGTCGCTACTACTGTTACTAGGTCAGTGGTCATCCACTATGTCGCTACTACTCATCATCCACTACGGCTACTACTATTATTACCTCCTTATTCAAGTTGGCTTCCTTCTGTTTCAATTTCTTCTTCTCTGTCTTCATGCTTTCTTGAACAATTCCTCCAAGTTTATCCATCAGTTTCCTAAGTTCCTGATCCACTTTGGCAATCTCATCTGTTTTCTTACGAAGTTGGATGTTATCAGCAAGTTCCCGCTCTCGAACCTTAAGTTTTAAACAAGTTCCAATTGTAAATGTTGTCCAGGATATTTTCTCTCGACTACACTTATTTTACAGGTGCTGCTTTTGGAAAGTATTTCATTTATTGATAGGATCTAAAGAGTTTGGTCAACATTTGGACTAGTGTTACATATATGCTTTAGTGATCAGCAGGTTTGTGGGAAACAGCATTTGGTTCAAATTTCTAGACAGATGTATCTGTTCACAGTTTTTACGATATTCATATCTGTTTCCTACCTGCTGATTGGCTAGTTCCTTCTTCAAATGATTCATCTTGTTCGATAAATCCTTCTTATCTTTGTTCAGTTTCCCCAAGGTTTCATTTAAGTCTGCAATGCCTTGACGCCCTGCTTCCAACTGCTGTTTCATACCAGAAGACACATAGCTACAAACAAACAACCAAACAAACGGAGTGACGGACAGACAGATAACCTGTTGATGTTGTCCGTGTATGTGTTGATAGCCGGGTCCCTTCCCCCTCAGTTTGACCATACACAATTCGATGTTACTAACCTGTTGATGTTGTCTCTTTAGTTTGACTATAAACAGTTTTATGTTACTAACCGGTTGATGTTGTCAGTGTAAGTGTTGATAGCTAGTCTTTTGTCCTTCGTTTGGCTGTAATCAGTTCTGTGTTTTTCCTCCATATTTTCTTTCTTTTCCCGTAAGATATCTTTTTCCTTGCTAAGTTTGTTTAGTTTTGTCTGTAAAATATAACATATTTAAACCAGTTTAACTTTAATTTTTGTTTTGTGCTCATGTCAATATTATTAAAAACAAATACAAAATAGCAAGTACCATCCCAAGCTTAGAGAAAGAGAACCGCAGAAAATCAACTTACCTTGACTGGGAATCAACCCACAGATTGTAGCATTGTTGGTGAAATACTATATCTAACTATATATCATATTGTCTTCCTGAATTAGTCTGTAATAATTCAATGAAATGGCCATTAGCTCACCATCCTGAAGATCCGGTGTTCCATTACCAGTCAAGAGTTTAACACATAAAAAATGTTACTGGTAGTTTAATTAAAGTTGTCACAATTTACAGAGGGATTTAGGGAGCCCTGATAGTGCAAGATCACTGAAGTGGTACTCCAAAATCTGTCGTTCAATTCCAAGGCGAATCAACTTTATTTTTGCTAGGATTCTGTTTCTACAAGATCACTGAATTCGAACTGGTACCACAAAGATCTGTTCAATTTTCAGTACATTTAAAAATTGTATTTGAAATTGTGGAGACCATTGGCAAGTAATTACAGATGATTATTGTTAATAAACTACCTCAGTGTTAGCATACCTCTACGGGTTTTAGCTGATTCCTGGCATCCTACAAGGACAAGAAATTAGCAATATTCAATTTTGAGACATGAATCAGGAAGAATTTCGTTAGTAACACTTTACCAAAAACAAATAATTAGTTGGGACCGACGACCTACTGGCTTCGCTAACAGCTCACTCACATTCTATGCTGTCTAAGTAAAGGAGAAATACTGTAAGCTGTATTAATGTTGGCCCGATAAAATTGGTTTGTTGTACATATTGATGATGCGCTATCTGCTGCCCCTACCTGACCTTGTGGATTTAGCATACATGTAGTTACTTCTGGTCACATTTTTCATTTTTTTACTAGAAAGATAGTATAAAAATAACAACTCATGTTTTTCTACATACTTCAATTTCCCGAGAATAACTCTGATTGGTTGATATCAGCTCTGCCTTTTGAGTCTGCAGTTTGTCTTGTTGTTGCAGCTCGCCACTCAGACGTAACTTCTCACTGGTAATGCTGTTGACATTGGTAGCTAGTTGTTGCAGATTTTCACTGTGTTGGTTAATTTGTTGCTGTTTGTAATCGAGGGTCCGTATGATTGTGTCACTGTAATGGTACAGAAAAGACATGTACAGAGTTTTATTCGCAATAAATACCCAGACAGGTGGTACCTCCCAGACAGGTACCTCCCAGACAGGTACCTCCCAGACAGGTACATTTGTTATCTAGTAGAAGGCACCTATCATGGTAGATGGGCACACGTCCGGGCGAGGGTGCATTGCCGGGCATGGGTGCACCCCAGACAGGTAAAAACTTATGAGTGTTTCTACTTACAGTTTAATTTCTGCCTCCTGTCTTTCTGCATTCACTTGTTGCATAGTTCTATTAGCATCTGTAAGTATCAAACGACAGTTATTATTTAATTTTGTTAATTAATTATTTTAGACAATGTCTGGGGTTGTACTAAAGGTCATGCTAATTCACCCTTAGATATTTGCTCACATCATTTACGACAATATTTTGTTCTGATGGGTTAGGCCTGTTTGCACTTGTCCTATAATGAAAAACAAATTGTCCCACAAAATGAAGGTCTGTTTTATAATGTCCAATATGCAAAGTATCATCTGATCTAAAACCACTGGCCAGATATGAAGAGCCACGGGCCAGAGATGAAGAGCCACTGGCCAGAGATGATGAACCATAACCTGATGATTAATAATAACATGATTTGTGAGCCCTCACCTGCTCCTGACAGTTTCTGTGATTGAATAGCCAGTTTGTGTTCTAACTCCTTAAGTTCTCCAAGGCTTCTATTCATCTGCCAAATGTCTGGTTTCATCTCATTAGCAATACTGACGTCAACTTCCAACAGGCTCAGCATATCCTCCTCCTATGAGATAATTAAAATTATTTCTCAAGGTCAATTTGCTCCGAAATTAGACTGTACAACTTCAGGTAAATCTTAACATAATGTTTGCACAAACAGTAGCACACATGTTCACATACATTTCAAAGCAACTTTGATAGTTATATTAACACAAAATTAACTTTGTTATAGCCAGACAAGCAGTTTATTACAATACTAAACTTCCACTTTTGTATAGGAAAATAGTCATGGTTAACATTACTGTAGAGAAATAAACAAGGCTGTACTTACATTAGTCAATGAAGTTTGAAGTTTATCAATATCAGTATTAATAGACGACAACTTGGACTTAAGGTTTGGAATCTCGTCTTTCAGACTGATCACCTAGAGTATCAGAAACAGGACACATATAATAGATTAGGGGCAAGAAACTAGATTGTAGCAGTAGTCAAATTACTATATTCGTCATCAGCCATCAGATAATCTCAATATGCTGAATATGTCAATCATCACTCCATTCGTCCATCTACACAGCTGATGCCATGTCGAGTGACTTTTGCCGACGGTAGCACTACCTCGCAGGCATTTGGTGTGCCTCAAAGGGTTGGAATTAGGGTTAGGGTTAAGGGTAGGGCATGGCAGACGACCCCACGGTCAAGCGATAACTCTCTTAGGAATATTCAGAAAATTTAAAAAACATCCTACAGCCAATAATGCTTTGCCTCACACCAAACGCCCGCGAGGTAGTGCTACCCTTTTGCAGACTAATGAGTACAGACAATACATGTACTTTTGTACTTTTTAGTCTTTGTGAGGTGAAATAAAACCAAGAAAATACCTTAAAAGCCTCTTTTGCCAAAATACCCTATGATGCATATCGATGCATCCAATTGTTTGTCTATCCAAACAAAGTGAAAGCCATCTATTTTCACTTACATTCTTCTTGACAGGTTTAAGTTCAATCATCTGCTCATACTTGGCCCGATTTTTCCTAATTCCATCCTCCTTCTCAGCAATCTTGGAGGGAGCTACTCTTAATTTGTCTTGAAGCTGAGGGAAAAATGACAAATAAAAAGGATAAGATTGTTTCTTAATAATCGTTTGCGACAAATTTCTATTGTTAGTTTTGCATATGTTATATATATTGTGTATGACAGAAGCTACTTTCACCTTGTTTAGAAAATGCAGAAAAAAAATGTATATTAGTATGAAACATCTTTAGTCATTGGCTTATTTGTGTGACTGCAAATTAGGTTGACAAAACACCACCAATCCCTAACAATAGCTAAAAATACCAGTGGGTCATCTTTTGTTGGGTGTGGGATCACCAAACCAATGATTTAAGGGGCATTTTATTTAGATTGGTGGTGCTGTTACGGTCATATTTCACACATTGGTATTCACGGTCCATCAAATCAAATGTCGCCATACATGTACCTACCTCTTGTACGAGTTCATCCACTTCACTCTGTCCATCAAATCCTCGATGACACAGTGGACAGTGAGCTTGAGTTTTTTGCAGCGAACGAATGTAACGTTCAAACAGATGGGAACTTCCAGTAAAGGCACCTTTCTCACTAAGACATCAACCAAACTAAATATTTTCAAAACGATTTCTATTCATAATGCAAATAGCAGTGTAGACAATTAGACATACATGTAGTCCTCTTATCACTCATCTACAAACCGAGGGGGTGTCTCAGCCAAATAGTCTAGGCTACTCATTTGTGTCCTGATGTAGAAACCAACAGACTATATACTGCATTGCCTGTGTCCCTAAGACATAAATTGCTTCTTTCCACCAATGTGGTAAATTGGTACTTGTGGGTTAGACAGCTCTGATCAGAAACTGCTGAAATTCTTATCAATAAATGCTTCCCTCTACTCGGGTGTAAACAAAATTACAACATTTATATCAAGGGTAATATAGTGAAGTGCTTTGAGATGTTTGGTATAAAGCACTAAACCAGTATTTTTTGTAAAACATTCCCTCAATAGACACTTACCTCTGCAGTGTATTAATGCTCTGTTGCAATTCTTGTAGTGTCACATCAACATCTTGACGACCACAATGCTGCGTCAGTTGGTTCTCATAGCAACGAAGTTCTTCCTCTTTCACTTGTAGTTGGTCTCTAGGTGTCACCAATTACAGAAGAATTAAGGGGCCATCATTAACCCAACGGTAACAGCACTGGACTGCTACTCTAAAAATCTGTTATTAGCTTCTTATTGGAATATTATTAAGTCACATGATCATCTTCCTATTGGTTTATTGTCTCCAAGATCGTTTTCCTATAGGCTTATTGTTGCCAAGATCGTTTTCCTATAGGCTTATTGTCTCCAAGATCGTTTTCCTATAGGCTTATTGTCTCCAAGATCGTTTTCCTATAGGCTTATTGTCTCCAAGATCGTTTTCCTATAGGCTTATTGTCTCACATGATCGTTTTCCTATAGGCTTAGTCTCCAAGATCGTTTTTCTATAGGCTTATTGTCTCCAAGATCATTTTTCTATAGGCTTATTGTCTCCAAGATCGTTTTCCTAAAGGCTTATTGTCTCCAAGATCGATTTTCTATAGGCTTATTGTCTCACATGATCGTTTTCCTATTGCCTCATTAATTCACGTGATTATATTCCTAGTGGCTGACTAACTCACATGATCATCTTCTTATTGGCTTGTTTTGTAGTCAGCTGACTCCTGATTTTCTGCAAGGAACTATTTGAATTCTTCAGTTCAGTTTCCTTGGAACTACGAAACAACCAATATATAAATAATATATTCAGCCACTCAGTAAATGTTAACCGTTTCTCCTTAAGTCAATCTGATTGTCACACATTAATATGAAACTTGTAGATCTTGGGAATAGAATATGGTTCAAAAGCTTATAATGCAGCTTAATGCACATATTTATATTTACCCTTCCAGCCACATATTTGAATATTTACATCAAATAAAAGTTGGCAAAGAAATATAATACATGCTACAAATCACTTGCAGATCCTAGTCATTTGACTGGTTGAAAGTACGTTACATGATACTGATAATGTATCACCAGCACCCTGCAAATGTAAGATATATTTCATTCCTAAGCCATTAAAAATGTATGGTTACAACACAGAGTGCAGACACTGAAACCAGTACACAAGGTAAATGTCACTTCAACTTTAATATTTGTATATTACAAACCAGGAAAGCGCTAAAAACCTTCAATAAATAAATATATACATTGAACCATGTTCAAATTTGCTTAACTTTTGTAACAGCGATGCTAGTTAACTTACAAGATATAATCAGCCAACTTCTTGCGGATATTCTCTGTTGGAAAGTGGCCAAGTAAATGATTCACATTCTCCTCATGACGTCCACGGCTGTAGACCAACATTCAAACTCATATAAGATAGCAATCTTTAATACTTTGCCTTTGTGCAATCTTGGTTTTATTACTGCCAACATGTTTGGTAAAGTTACCTGTGGAACAGCCTTACATCAAAACAAAAACAGATTATTAGCCTACTGAAATGTTGCATGCCTGTTTATAAATTATATTTGCCAAAATAGTGACAACAATGTCAGTGATTGGTATAAGACAAGTCAGATATAAATTTTGATTAATATGCCATTTTCATAATGATATGCAAATTGTATGCACACATTTTTACAAATTGTTTGCTCTTGACCACCCCAAGTCTTGTCCGAGTCTACACCGGTGAAACAAGTTAACATGAAATTCCTTTTCAAATATTAGGCCATTTTGCCATCGAAATGTTAATCATAATTATTACATTTTTGTTAGCTGATCTTCCTTGGCCTTCTTTTCCTTGTCCAACATCTCAAATTGGGTTCTGGTCTTTGACTGAAGGGATATAGTGGTCATCTCATCACTACAATATAATAATGTCACAAGATAATAATTAATTCTGGTTTGTTGATCATCATCTCATGTTGGATTCCTAGTCTTGGTGCAACATCTGATATTGTGTTGTAAAACTTTATAATAATAATGTGCCATCCAACCTGAGTCGACTCATCATCGCATCTTGTCGTTGCTTCTCATTTTGTAGTGTCTTTACTTCTGATCTTAGCTTATGTAAATCTACAGCTCCCTCTGCATCATGGCGCTCAACTTCCTGTAAGACATAACAAAAGTTAGGGTAATTTTAGTAAGTAGAATGTTCATTCGAGTACTAAACACTTTAACAAACGATTTACGGTCACCCAAACAAGACGATTCGGGACATTGCTTACACAACTATTACTGCTCAAAATTAGCATGGCTTTTAGGACTACCATGTCATATGCATGGTGTCCAGCAAAAACCTGCCAACAGTTTTAGAACAAGTTAAGTGACTGTTCCATGAAAAATAATTGACTAAAACTGAACTCTGCATTAGCTATCAGAAAACTGGCAATCTTCTTTAAAGTTTCTAGTCATGAAGACACCCACCGCTCTTTTAAGTTCTTCCTCCAGCTCTTTCAGTCTGTATGCATTACTTTCAACTTGGTTCAACTGATGGTTAATTCCTTTCAAATCAGCAGTATTCTTTAGCTAAAAATGTTCAAGAGATAATCATTATTTGTGACTGGCTCTGTAAAGAGGGGTATTATGTCACAAAAAAACCCAAAAACAAATGTTACATGCATAAATAAATTTGCCACATTATAAGCTTTAATTTGGTATAGGTTCGATCCCTGTAGCATTTTGCGTTCTCATGATATTAATATTTGCATAATTATAATTTTCAATTTAACGAAACTGCTTTTAGAGATACAACCCTTTAAACACAGTAAGTAGAAATAAAGTACTAAAAACAAATTCT
>JAVCKS010011529.1:2422-14170 GCA_032273685.1 Pteraster tesselatus
TAATCGCGGGACAACGATCGAGGCCATACCGTTTTCACAAGACTTTACCTTTCTTATTTTGTCATGCTTTTTCTTTTGTGCATGTGTACTTATTCCAGTTTGAGGCTAAGTGCAACAACGGAATCTGCGTCACCACTATGCTGCTATTGTAACAAATGCAGGGTGCCTGAAATGTCAGTTAAATCGCGCTTGATGAATTTCTTTTGGAGTCTAATAATTAAATGCAGCATCCCACGAAAAAAGAAATGTGTAGCGGCTCGTCATATTTTGTTTTGATTTCAATCAAACCAAATTATAACATGATACGTTGATCAGGACATGGCTTAGTAACTTTCACTCTGCTTCCCGGCTGCCGCACCCGAACTAAGCCGTCGGGTGAGCGGCATGCAACGTGTTAGCTCGAGAGAAAAAATAAAAAAATTATAAAACTTGGCCCACGCTATGAAACAAAGACAATAAGCTAAGTAATAATTATGACCGTTTACTTTGGAATCATTCTTTTGTTCTAGAATGATCGAACAGTACTACATTTGGCCGCACAGAGTGGAGTAATTTCGGTTATATTGGCCGGGGTGTCTATAGGACTTGCTCGGCACATCAACACAAAAAGCAAGGTATAATGCCCAATATTTATTAGCCCTGTACATGTGCTCCTATAGAGCTATATTCAATACCGATATTGGCAAATTATTGTGCAGACGACACATGTGACGTTTGTTGTGAAAAGCGCGCGAAAATATTTGGTTGACCGTCAACTTGTTTTAATTGTCAACGCAACGTGCGCTATCAAATACCGCCGCTTCGCAGGCACATCCGGCGCATAGCCACTATCTCAGTCTTACGAATTCAAGTTAACATTTTTTAGAATGTGTAATGTTTGTTGTTTGTTGTTTGTTTGAATTGTTCGCATGTACATTATGTTCCAGCCCGGTCTTACACCTCTACACGAGGCTTGCTTGGCTGGAAACGCTAAAGTAACGCACATGTTACTGGCACTAGGCGCCGATGTCACAGCTCAAACAAAGGTAATGGTAGGCATGTGTTAATTGTTATTTTGTCTGCCGGTCCGGGGTAGCCGCCATCTTCTTGGTAATTAACCTTCTTATTTACATATGCTGTTTGCAGACGACCTGCACATGAATAGGTCTCTATAACTAGCTTATTCAGAAAATAAATGTCATGGCAAAATGTAGGCCTATATTATAACGAACCGTTACGCGGGGATTGGTACCACTCACTAGTAAACAAACCAGTCAGCCTATGAATAAGTACATGTAGCACAACAACAGCCTAAAGTATTTCAGAGCAATACTGACTGAATAAACGAGTTCAGTTGCCTTTCAAACTGCGTACGTGTATTTTCCTGACTTAATTATGATCATAACCTTTACATTTTTTATGATTATTACTGATGATAATGTGCCGAGCTTATATTTTAGCAGACAACAAATTCACAATGATTCTCTACGTCCGAAATAGGAGGGATATACGGCTTTGCTTTGTGCAGCTGGGAATGGACATTGTGACGTAACAAAGCTCCTGGTTGGGGCTGGTTGCGATCCTAACCAAATAATCCAGGTACGCCCCCTATACGTCCGTTTTCAGACACCTATTTCACATTGAGAAATAATTATAAATGTTGAATTGTTTACTTAATTTTTTAGTTTTTCCTAATTGTGACTTATTATATGGCACGAAAATTATTTTCTGGTTAAAATTAAATATATAATTGGCTGACAAAACTCTGTAGATACTGAGATATTTTGTTCGTGCCATAGCATTTTAAAGCTAATTAACAATATCAATACACTGACTTTATTTTTCAAGATGAAATCGGTCAGCACATATCTTTAGGCAGCTGTCTTGCTTACTGGTGCATTTAGCTAAAGGTTTAGACAGCTCAGATTATAAACAAAACTCTTTAAAGGTGTACTGTTAGGCACTTTAAACAAATCTACATTTTTATTGTAAGAACATTTCTAAAATAATGTTTGCTCATTTTGCCCTTCTGCAATTAACGACTCATTCTCAATAAATTGCATAACTGTACCACTGACTTCTACTTAATCAGAAGAAAATAATATGTGCTGCATGTGTAGTGCATTCTTGCAGGCATTATAATGAGGCAAATCACTTTCAAAACAATATCCATTTTGAAATCTTCTTACAAGAAAACGACACCGACTTGGTGTGTTACATAACATAGATTTAATCAAAGAGTCAACAATGAATTTCTATTTTAGTAAACCATAAATAATGTGGTACAGTATCCAAGTAATCGTAGGAATTCTAAAGTATTATACTCGGTACAGGTTACACTTAAGTCTGAAAATCAAAAACCTCTCAAAAAAGACACAAAAAACGCACCCTTTTGTTTCATATTTCATTCCTCTTTTGCTTCCGTGATGGGAGTATATCAGTCAGTACCATAATTATACAAGGGACCTTAGGCTGAAACAGCCTCATAACTGTCTCTAATTTCCTCTTATTATTATTATTATAATTTTTTTTTTACTGTAAGTAGCCAATCGGTGTGAATGCTGTTCACATAGCAACGTGGACAGGTCAGGCTGAAGTACTTGATACTTTACTGCAGATGGGAGCAAATGTGGACGAAAAAAGCCAGGTAAATATTATTAAAGACACCTATAGTACCAGTAGTCGTCAGTAGGTATGAATGAAGAACTATTAAGTCAGTGAGCTGTCATAAATATAAAAATGTAGTTAAAGTGTAATTTCAGATCTAGGCTAAAAGTGGAGGTTATTAATTATCCCCAGAGATTCATTTGACCTGTTCAGTCTTTAATGATAGGAGTGAAAACAAGGAGTTTGGGTTATTTGATTGTGTGTTTTTTTGTTTTGATGCATTTGCATTGCTCAGTGAATTTTGTTAAATGATGAGATTGGTTTATGAAACATGAATATTTCTTGATCTCACTCAGATAGGAAAGACAGCCATGGAATTTGCAGTCGAGCAGCAGAATACAGAATGTATAGCGATTTTACAGAAACACACTGCAAAGGTTATTAAGTAGCCCTGACCATAATATTAGAATAAAGTTTTCGGTTTTGCCCTGTGATGAAGTCCCCCAAAACTAAGAATGTAATATGGCCAAAAGGTACATAATTACTTTAGATATGTGAACATGTTGAAAAGGTTTTTGCTGGTTGATGCAAGAGGTAATTTTAAGCCACCGCTAATTGATTATGAATCTTTATTCCAAGTGGGAGTAATAAACTATAGGGCTGTACATCAGTAACAGAAATGTCAGGGGAGATTTGACAGATACCAAAATACTTCCCCCTTAAAATGGTCCGCTAATGTTTGTAGTTTATTTCTCAGTTTGCAGCATCATCACATGCAGACCAGATCAAGACTCTCAAAGCCAAGATGAAGAGGGCAGAAGACAAGATTCATGCCTACTTTGAGAATAAACTCCAGCAGGAGATTCAGTACTTTGAGAAACAGCTCCAAGACCAACACGAAGAGGACATGGGCATCATCGTCAAACTACAGAATGAGGTGTCACGTCTCCAGTCCATCCTCGGCAAGGAGCAGGCTCAGTTGGTACGTGGCCAGCCGCTGCGAAGCCACCGGCCGGATATCATCGATCTGAATCGTATACCATCTTCGGGACAGCTAAATGTTAGCACTGGAAACAGCCCTAGATCGACAGGGCTGGATGCACGGCATTCATCACGACTGAGTGAAAGTTCTGACAAGCAGGACGGTTCGCCCGATCCAGACAGTTCCGACTTCGGGATGGAATCGGATGACCACCCCGAGTCAACGAAAGCCCCACTTCAGAGGTTAAAATCGGCAAAAGATATGAGCATTGGTGCTCTAGTAGAGGAAAGCTCACGCAAGACGAACAGCATCTCTTACATTCGTAAACAATCTATGGAAACTGAGGGGATGAGATCAAATCAGATCCATCGCACTGCGAGTGCTGGTGCTGTCACATTGGCACCAAGCCGACCACTGTCTCGGACTAGGCGAAGTGTAGAGACAACACCCACCAGCCCAATTATCAAGATGACTCCCGGCGGGCCATTCTCAGGCACCTCATCTGTGTCGTCGCCTACCGCCACATCTCCGGGATCACCTAAGGATTTTCTCCAAGTGGCCAATGCCTCGACCAGCGAACCCAAGACGAGGAGGAAAAGTCTGACAATGCTTCTGCGGCCGATTTTCTTTGGAGACGACAGTAATAAGAAGGACACGACAAGGCGAAGAAGTGTTGTCACGACGATCCCCGACTCGCCTTCGGTGGAAAGTCAACAACAGGAGAAAAAAATAGGGATGTCATTGCCATTACCGGGGATACAGGCTGTGTCCGATCAAGCTGAGGGGACTACACATGATAAGAACTAGCTCTCTCTATGTTTATTTGCGAATAACTCTTCCCGGGCACCGTCAAGTTTCAGGGATGTCGAGTGCAACACACCTCTATGCACAGTGGAACATATTTCTTGTCCAGATTTGTGCAGCTAATAGAGTTGGCAATATTTCCTGACAGTATAACCGCAGTATCGTAGCCAGCCACGCAAGACACACAATTTATATAAAGCTGACTTTTAGAAATAAATTCAGGAATATACATATATGCATTTCATTGCAAATTGTTACACAAAGCTTTTTATAAACTGACTTGCATTTAAGTCTAGTATTATTTAAATTGACAGAGAGGGTATGATAGTTAGTGACAGCAACAGATGTCAACCCACTCTGGCTGAAACACGTTTTATCTGCCTAAAGCACAACAAATCTGCCCCAGGGTTAAACATTTAATGACGCTCTTCCGTCAAACATCTGTGTAAAATGGAGAGGCCAACCTTTGTGATGTACAACCTTTGCTTTTAGATACCA
The DNA here is from genome assembly GCA_032273685.1 of Pteraster tesselatus. NCBI lineage: Eukaryota > Metazoa > Echinodermata > Asteroidea > Velatida > Pterasteridae > Pteraster > Pteraster tesselatus. Next base: position 7,293 of record JAVCKS010011529.1, read on the forward strand.
AAATCCTATTGAATATTGGCCATCTTGTGGGGCAGTCACCACTACATCGTGTATTTTCATAGTCATTTGTTCAGCAAAAAAACATCTGACTGGAGTTGAAAAGTTTTACTTTCAATGCATGTAAAATATTGTAGTCAATTAGTTTTTATAAAAACACCAAATATTCAGATTGTTTTGTTATTGTTTGTAAGGGGCCATCCAAAGTTCTCAATGTTGTCACAGACGTACGACTTTCCAGCCCCCTCCCCACAAGGTAATATGGGGGAGGGGAGGGAAGGTAGTACTCTATGTACGACCTTGAAAGTCTTTGGGTGGTCCCTAAATACACCCTTGTAAATAAATGCACAGATATCTACTCAAGGCTGTCATATTTATAGAAAACACAGAAACACAGAAACACAAAAGGATGAGAACACCTATCTTCTTTTCTTGTCATAATGTTCTTTTATTGTTTGACAACAAAAGAGTACAAACACTACCAATTGTCTAGCGTAGAGTAAATACGTGAGAACTATTCACTTGCTTTATACCAACAGAATCGACAACTTGATAGTTTTACAGTTTAAAGAAACTGAATAATTTCACCAACAGTTTTATTCAATGAAGCAATGCAAGAAAGTACATCTCAGGTCCCCTATGAGGTTGCGATGATGCATACATGATTTCCTTACTATCTTCTAACTCCGTCAAGTTGAAGTACTCAAGTAGGAACCTGCTGCTAGAAGTAAGTTCCGCCTTGTGAAGTGGAGGTAATGAATGGATGTCGACTTTGAAGGAAAGGAACCCACTTCGATCTTGCTCTTTGTGGAACTGGAAATGTATGAAGCATGGATACCAACATGTATCAGTCCAATATGTTGTGTCAGTATGTCAAAAGTTCATACCCAGGGTAACATGGCATGCCCTTGGGAACAGGTCATAAGTTGAACAGGTCATGCTATGGGCATCAAGTGCAGATAGAGTGAACCTATAAACATTCCCCTATTAAAATAGGAAAAAGATGGCTTCAACTTACTTGACAACATTTGGCGTCGTAGTCATGTCCTCGGCTTCAACCTCGGAGAAGATTTTCTTGACATCCCACAGCTTTACATAGTTATCCATACCACCTATAATAATGGAAGAGCCAAAATAAAAATAAAGAAAAATACAAATTCGAATAACATTTATAATAGTGTGACTTTCCGACTCTCTTCTTCCATATTATGGACGACTGGTTTCCCCATACCTGATGCTAGAATGCTGCCATCCCTACAGAATGCCAGTGCGTACACCGTATCGGTGTGCTCAGCGAGTTCAGCTACCAGATGGCCATGTCTTAGTTCCCAGATTAAGACTTTAGCGTCAGCACCAGCCGATGCTAAGAAATGCCCGTTGGGGGAGAAGCATAACACCTGGATGGGGCCCTGGAAACAAACAAATAAGATGGGCATTTCAACACTTATACATCGATAAAAATGTATTGGTAGCAAGGGATTAACAGGTGTTAATGTCCACCACAAGCAATGAAACGACCGGACAGGGGATGGATTGAGATTTTCTTCAATGTTAGTGTTGACCAGTCATTTGCTTTGGTACAGTAAACTATTATAAGCTGGACTTCGGTTAAGTCAGATTTTTCACATGTTTTAGCATTTTTGCTTTGTGAATTCATAAACACTTGTGAGGTATTTCTGCTGTTTGCTGGTGAATGGAAATACATTTTGTTTGGTTTGAAGATCTCTTCTCACACATAAATAAATAGTTCTTCGGGAAAACACTGAGAAAGTAATTACAATGAAAATTGTGCCCCCCTAAAACATGTCCACTCTGGTGGATATATATGGAGCCACTCAGGTACAGATGAATATTGTTATTGTTTACCGGTAGTCATATTTTATCTTGACGTAATGCATGTTATGGCTTGCAATCAAGTACCTTATGTCCGGTCATGACACGCACACACTTGCTGTTCTGAATATCCCAGAGTCGAACTGTCCTGTCACTGGACCCAGTAGCGATGTAGTTGGAGTTGGGATGAAAACGTACACACTGTACGCAAAACATTGTGTACAGTTAACAAAATATGGACATCTGACTATGTGGTTATCGGTATATTTTCTGTAGGGAATTATATCTCCATTCTTCTCAATTTAAAGGGAAGCAACAGTCGAAGATTTACACATGACTTCCCATTTCTGAAGATTCTTTTAAAGTTTGACGCAGGCTGCTTGGTGAGTGGACATTTTTTAAAATAAAGATATGATATTCAAGCTTCATGCATTACATTACAGTACCTCGAAGACTAGGCCTGCAAAATTGAGTCGCATGTCGCCAGAAACTTTATTTCAGTCACATATATAAAGCTAGAAAGAGCACAATACCAGCTTTATGACATATGTTGAACACCTATTTAATGTTTGTTTAAAAAGTAATCATCTCTTGAACAAAACAATAGGTTATAATGTGCGTAAATCCTTAGGTCAATTATACTATAACTGAAATGAAGGTTTTGCGACATGCAACTCAGTTTTGCAGAGTGGGTCACTTATTATGTATGGCAACTGACAGAATGGGATACTTACATCTATATCTGAATAATGTCCAGCACATACACGCAGTGTTTGGTAGTTCTCAGTGGACCAAACTCTGGCCGTCCTGTCTTTACCACCAGACACAAAATAATGCCCATGTGGTCTGCGAAGAAAATGAAATGGTTAAACAGATCTAGCATGCACAAATTGACTGGTTGAGAGTGGTTAATAGTAAAAGTATTTTGTGTAGTAAACTGTTAAACTTTAAATGTTTTATCAAATTATCGGTAACATTGAACGAATTAACGAAGCACATCAAAAGTACAAAAAAAATCAGGTAGTAATTTTAAACAAAGGAAATTCACGTAATGACGACAATCCCTCTTTTAACAAATTTGTTGGTGTGTACAAGTCCAAAAAATGCAGGAAATCAAAGAAACTTAAACAAACAGCAATGAAGAAGAAAACCGTGGTCAATCCGAAAAACAAAGTTATACTCACGCAAATTGCACATCCCACACGGGATAGTTATGCCCCTTGTAACAGACAAGGTTGGAGAATGTGTACATGCTCCACAGCCGAACCGTGCCGTCCTCCGATCCCGACAGGACGTAGGTCCTGTCGGGGCTGAAACTCACAGTGTACACTGGGCCGCTGTGACCGTGCAAAACACGGCAGTCGGTCGATGTCCTGTTTAACATTTTTATAAAATAAATACCACTCGACTAACCTTTTTTGTTTGTGTTTCCAAACTTTCGGAGGGCAGTGTACACAAAACAGACTAGCAACTAATGAAATAATACTCTTACTGATTTATTGTGGTGTTTGATAAACATTCTGTGTGAGAGCATCATCTTCAGGGGTAGCATGAAGAATGAGACCTATGTTTCTGTGCAGACTTCATTCATATGTTCAGTTTTGAGGTACATTGTACTTGATTCTGTGATATACTCTCACGAATATATAATAAACAAATCCCTGTCACAATATCTTTAAAGCAAAATACCACCATCACACTGTATAATTTGCCTAAGAGTTATATCTTAGAGGTATATCTTGTAAAGCAACCTACACGAATATAAACCAACTCTAGTCAGGACGTTCACCTGTCGTCCATGATTCGCTCCATCACGTCGTCCGCGTCCTTGTCGATGTGCGCCAGCTCGCTCGGTACTTTCATGTTGCGCAGTTTCCGCTGGGTGAGAGCCCACACGCGGATGCAGGAGTCCGCAAATCCGCCGGCCATCAGGCTGGAGTCATCGCTGATGTCAACTGATATTAAACTTCGGTCAAATTGTTGAGAGGAGATAAGAATGAGTTAATCAAATCCAGAACTGGAAATCATCAAAAATAATTATTATAAACTTAATCTTTTAATTAGTGTTATGGTGTTAAAGTAACATTATCATTATTACCTGAGAATCAACTGGTAACAAAAATAAAATCTTAAACCCTTTCAATAAAAATAATAAATCCCAACCCACCTACTTGGATTTTTAAAATATATTTTTGCCTTAAACCCTTTCACTACCAATTTAAAAAAAACGCTGTTCTAAACTTAAATCTTTTATAAACACCTTTTCTTTGAGACCGTGACTAGTGTGGTCATAGTCTTCAGGAAAACCATAAGACCCACTTACCCCTGATATGCATTAAGAAAGGTGTAGAAGCAGATTGACGGTAGACAGTCAGGACCCAGTCGAATTCGCTTTGACAATTCCCTCAAGGCGATGGCACGATCTATCTTATCAGAATCTTTCCTGGAAAAATAATCAAAGTCATTTAATAGTTGGTTTCTAACTTGTCTATAATAAGGAAGGTTAGTTTGAAGATCCCCTGTATGTATTTGCTGTATTGTAAAATACTCTTACCGCCAAATTTAGACTTTCCATAGGAAGTTTGTTCTAATCTTTTCCCAGATCCTGTTGTTGTCATTTTTTTATTAAATGAACTTGATTTGTATAAATGTCAGCACAAAGGCACACAAAATCTGGAAAGCTGTTTTTACAAAATATTGGAAAACCCCTTATTGTGGTGAAATACATGTATATTGGTATGTTGTATACATGTACATCAAATAAGTGAAGAAACTTCTGAATATAGGATGTCTATATTGAGTTATGCTCTCAGGAAGGTTGGAAAACCAGCTTGAACTATTCTGTCATTATCTCCAATACTTACATTTCCAATAGGGGTATCCTGTTTACTGGCGGGGTGTTCGGATCCGGCTTATTCTTCTTACTCGATGAGGGATCTTTCTTAGGTCTTCTCCTCTGTACAAATGCATCCAGTTCCACTTACACATTAAGCATTATCAATGAGACGATATTGTGCGATATTTAAAACATGTCCTTGGCTCTGTGATTAACATTTCTGGCATGGAAAGCCCCATTCAAGTTTTAACCTACTGTTTGCCAGCTTTATTTTTTGCAACTTTTGACAGTTGAACTTTGACCCACATCAAGGCAACATCGAATGCAAAGCCTGACAACTGGTCCTTAACCCTCCGTGTGAACAGAGCCTAACGCTCAAGCCATGAAAGCAATGGGTGTTTCCTTGCGGTCTTTTCCTACCTTGGGTTTGTCACCATCTTCGGCGCCTTCATCATCTTCTTCCATTGGGAGAGCAATTTCTGGTTCCTTCAAAAGGCCGTAGTAAACTCGGCTTTTATTAGCTGACAAGAAATTACATACATCAATCAAAATTTTGATTCCTGTACAATCATATGATTTTGGGTGAATGGCATATTTCAAAATAAAATAAATACAAAAACAAATTATACCGCATGTATTTTTGAAATAGTGAATTAGTATATCTAAAATTGGAATAAAAAGGCTTATTATTGAAAAAAAAAATGGCTTAGGGTCAGTATTATATGTAATAATTTATTACAAAATGTGGGGAAAATGATTACATATTGCAGTTAGACTGTTACAAAATGCGGCAGATTATGACGCAATGCAGCTGTTATTACATAATGTGATGTTACAGTAAACTCAGAATCCAAAATGACCAAATGAGGGCACCCTGTTTGACCTGATGGTAGTGTCCCTTTAAGTAAAACACTGATTGGCCGTCTGGCACAGCGTGCATACTACCTACCGTCCCTTCTGGCTTCTCCTACCATGCCGCCTGCTGTGGATTCAATCTGCTGTTTGTTACGCGGAACACCGTCAAACACTGTCACAAAATCAGAAGTGAAGGAATGGTCACGCTGTAGGTGTCCATTTGTAGCCACTAGAATCATGATGTTGTCTATTTATAATCTACCTAATCCCGAACGCATAGTTTGCCCTTCAAAATGATAAATCATGTAGGACCTAAGGACATCATGTTCTAAATGACCTATTGACCTATTGACCTTATGATTAATTAGTTCATTATCTATTACCCTACCCTAAGTATATTGTTTATTCTCGTCAAATATTTCGTGATATGCTGAAGATGATTAGGATTTTAGTGCATCTGGAGAGCAGTGACATAGGCAATGTTATGCCTAACCCCCTCGACGTCACGTGAGAGCCTAGCATAGGTGTTAAATCGAAGTTAAGGAGAGGAACTGCTTTGCCACCTTAGCCTACCCCAAGAGTATCTTGATAAGTCACCAGTCTGAATACTCAACGAGTCAATGGGTTCGCGTTTCCTTTACAGTGCAGCCTTACCATCAATGAAGAGATGTTCCTCCACGATGCTGAGAACCGTTGTATTTTGTTTATCGTTCAGTTGTCGTTTCAGTGACTGGTAGGAGTTATGGCACATTCTTATCACATACTTGCTGCTCCTAAAATCGGACACATCATAAACAAATATTAACATCTGACCCACCGTAGAAACAATGTAAAACAATCCAAATGTAATGATATTTTTCTTATAGTTAGTAGACTTGCTACAAGGTCTTCCGGTGAATTTTACCTGTAGTTCATCATGAGTTCATTGTGTATCATGTGATCCTTCTTTGTGACAGTGGCAAGTCTAATCAGGTCGTCTTGGTGGTATTCCTCCTGATCCTCACTGAAGGCGGCGAAGAAGGTCACCGCTTGGATTGAATAAAACAATGTTTGTATCGATCAAAAATAAACATTCGGTGGATTATCTTTAACCTACACCTGCGGTCATATAGAAAATACCCGTATTTCACTTACGGAAGTCAATCAATCTTTTTGGTTTGGATGTCATCTTGCAAATTCTACCCAGTACTGACCTTGTTTTTCGTGTCCATTGTAAACCAGCTCTAAATACATATGAATGAAGACAGGGTACAAGACTTGCGCCATTTCACTCTGCATAAAAATGAAACATATTTTATTGTGCAAAACAGAATACACATGCACTGTTCATAGAAAAAATGTACCCGAGTTAACAATA
>JAVCKS010011551.1:0-16107 GCA_032273685.1 Pteraster tesselatus
AGAAATAAGTAAAACAAAACACTTTTATCACGCGTGATAATAACGGCTATTTTGTTTTACATTTTGTTGAATGCTAAACGTATCACGAAACCATGGTGGTTTTACCCGGTATTTTCTCCCGATTCCAATGACCGATTGAGCCTAAACTTTCACAGGTTTGTTATTTCATGTATATATTGGGATATGCAAAGTATGGACAATGGGCTTTGACAACTAACAGATGTTGTACATATCCTTTAAAGGAATACTGTCATTAGAGGAGAACTTTACTTGTATGGCCACATCAACCGACATTGAAAAAAGAACTATTTTCACAAATGTACCAATACCATTACCAATTTAGAGACTTTCACAAGTAATTATGTCGAATAACCCAATTCTGAACATTCATTGAAATATACACTGTTTTTTTTAGACGATAGTATCCGTTTAGAAAGGCGCTATCTTCGAGCATGTCTTCAAGAAAAGTAGTTTCGAAAAGGACGTAGCATTAGAACTAAAATCTGCTTTTGTTTGTGTATGTCCTTTTGTCAGTGTATGTCCAATATGTGGAGGAAGTCCCAGGGAATCTAGTTTTTGTTTTTGTTTCAGTCCTAGATTAACACAACACTTCTCAACATCCTGTTGTTTTAATGGTCTGTTGCAAAATGATATTTTGCTTTCACTTCATGAGTTATCAGTGATTTATGAGAATTCACCTTCATGGTGGGACCTCAATATGGTACAACCCCATGATGAAGGATTGAACTTACTTTAGCAATAGAATACATTGAAAGGATTTAGAAATCAAAATGATGCAATCTGCTCCTATTTGAAAAAGTTCCAGCAGCTTGTTTATTCGGAATCAGCTAAAACTCCAGCTATTACAGGTTAGGGGTAGTCTAAAATTGCCCATAGCTGTGCTATTTGTTTCATTTGTGACTTACATCTGGACATTGGCATGAGTGTGATTAGGTTTTAGTTACGATAATTCTGTCAAATTTACTGATCAATGAAAGGAAATCGTCTTTGACCACCTTACTCTGTATAGTGCAACACTGATTACCTTCTTACACTGTGACACAGCTCACAGCATAACTAACTTAAGTATTAGTGGATGGTAGTTTTTTCTAGAGCATTAATTTTCCTAGCATTAACGTACTGTGGTTGGATTGTACTGACAACTAATTACATACTGCAAATGACTACAGGCCCATTATCCTAGTATAAACCAGCACATGAGCTGTTATTTATTCAATCATTAACCAGATTATTCCAAGGAGATGCGTGGCATTAATGTAACCATTTTTTATTAGCATTTGTGTTAGCCATTGTAGCCATCTAGAAGTCTATAGTTGTTGGAATGTACGATAACAATTTTATCACTAATTAACGCAAATAACTTGATGAACTTCCTACTTTTAGCAGCCCGTGATAACTGTGTATTCTGAATCAGTATTTTCCTAGCATTAACGTTAGCCATTATAACCAGCTGTAGAAATCCATGGTAGATGGCTCATACAACTAATTTACAACTAATTAGGCACAGATAACCTTATGACTTACCTACATTTGACAGCGTGTGATGAGCTCTACTAGACCAGGTCATTTGTCTGTGATTTTAATGCTATTGTAACGATCTAATATTCGCTGCAGCAGTGGTCGGATCACACGCCAATCATTCCATTCTGATTGCATTTTTCTAAACCTAACATAACTCTATTTCGATTAGTTTATGTGTATATTATAAACCAGATTGATGTGGTCGTTTCTTCCCAAGGTGATCAGTGGCTCTAAGGACAACATGGGCTGTGATGAGGGACTATTGGTACGAAAGACAGACCACTATACTGTATTTACTTTGCCGCTTCAAGCAAACATATGTTTGTAGGCTAGGCTAGATTGGTTTTTGTACACTAATATAGATTTGTTTTCGTCGTAGAATTAGGTTAGAGTTGTTTTCAAAGGATATGTTATAGATTTCTGTTTGTGGGCTAGGCCTAGATTTCTATCTGTAGGTTAGGTTAGATTTGCTTTTCAAGCTGAATTGATCATGAAAAGACCATCATAATTATTTTGGATAGTACACCTTGATCATGCTGCTACTATAGTGAACAATATTTGTGGAAAAATGTATTGTCGAAATATATTTGAATAGTATGACTAGAGAAAAAAAAAAAAAATACAATTACAATTCATTATTGAATACAGACACATGAAAAGGCAAGTTCTCCCCCCCCCCCCCCCAGATCACTTAATACTAGTAGTAATCCTTAACATCCTCGGGACAACATGACTCCTTTCTGAAATTTACTTTCTGAACTTTCACGACCTGGGCTGCTTAAAACAAACACTAATACTTGAACCAAGTACATCAACCCAAGTGAACCACCTCTACCATATCAAGATACCCATTCTTACCCATTCGATCATACCCATTCGATCCTACTCATTCATACCCATTCATACCGATTCATACCAATTCATACCCATTCAATCATACCCATTCAATCATACCCAGTCATCCCCATTCATACCCATTCAATCATACCCAGTCATACCCATTCAATCATACCCAGTCATACCCATTCAATCATACCCAGTCATACCCATTCAATCATACCCAGTCATACCCATTCAATCTTACCCAGTCATACCCATACATTATGGGAAGTCCCTGAAGAACACAAGTGTCTGCCTGGGTTTTGTTTTTTTTAATCATGTACCCTTGATGATTTCAGCTGTCTGGTTTGATGTCAGAGCTGATCACTTCCAAAACATGCTCAGGCTTAATGCACCGCTAATTCAAGTAAAAGTACATTACCTGTGTAACCATGAATGCCTAGCAACAAGGAATGTTACATCATTGTTGAAACCATGGCGATTGGTCGTAGGCAATAGGAAACACTTCTTGTAAAAACCACAGACAAGTAGGCAGCAATTGATGTAGGAAATACACAAATGCTGTGACTTCATTTGTAGTTAGGCAACTGTCATAATATACCCAATGCCAAACTTTATTGCTTTCTAAATATAGTGAGCTGGTAATGTTTTTGAATATGACACAGAAAGTAGGCAAGGTGGGTGGAATGATTTACAGATGGACCTCCAGCCCTTAGCCCATTTCAGAATGAACTTGGTAGAGAGAGCTAGATGTGGTAACCACTAGATAAGCAAAAATAATACCCCCGCTATAACTCCATATAAGTAATTACGTAATCGTCTTAGAATTAGTGACGTCTTAAAGTTAGAAATTTAAGTGATGTAGGCCTATAGACTTGGCTTATGCACTTATTTTTGTAATATTCTTTGTTGTCGTGTGTAGATTATTTACCCTAGGTGATTGTTTGGTTGTAAAGATAATTTACTAACCTAACAGTGATCACAGTTTGAACATCTAAAGGGGGAGCATTGTAGGAAATGTCCATAAGTTAGCCAGCGGGCCATTTGCCAAGACGGATCTGCTCTATAAGGCCATTTAAAAACAAATTCATGTTTAGCGTCCCCACCCGCTTCCTTTTTTGAGGCTGCCTCCTTTTTCTTTTTCTTTGAAAAGAAAAAATAATGAATATTTGTTCTTTTTAGGAGTCTATAATCATCTTGGCCTCATTTTCTGTTGCATCTTGCCCATTCAAACCCGATATGTCCTTTCCCGAGTCCAAGTAACGGCCATATAAACAAAAAATGGCGGCCATTTATAATTTAAAAAAGGGGCCGCCTCCTATTTTTTTCAAAGGCAGGACGCTAAACATGTTTTGTTTTTTTAAATGGCCTAAGCAAAAAACCTAATTCTAATTTCTTATTTATTGGAAATGTTAGTAATGATCTTAATAAAACATTTTGTTATTTGTTCGTGTGCCAACACGGCTCGTCTGCTGATTTCCTTCCTACACTACAAGGAAATACTTTCCCTTCCTATACATGCTATTTGGTTACTTTGTTTTGTTTGTACAATTGTACATGAAAAACAACAAGCACTTCCCTGGGGTATAAATTTTCTAAACCTTGCCCAAACCTAGATGCTTATGAGGAAATAACTAAAGAAAATAAATAAGAAAAAACCTGTGTAAACATGTGTTTGTAACATGTAGGTGAACATTAAGTTATTTCAAATAGGTTGTTAGATTTGGTATAAGAGTTGAATGAGTCTTTGACCTAGTAACGCATGACACAATTGGGAGTATTTTTGCAAAATTGGAAATAAGCATTGGAAAATGGAACTCTGGAAAAGTTTCAAAAGTAAATGTTTGTTCACGTATAAACTTACACCATGTTAAACATACGATACTTTTGAGGAACAACCTCCAATTGTGCTGTATATACAACTCCAATTGATGCAAAAGGTTTCTAATTGTTATTTAATCTTTTTCGCTACCAAATTGTTTTCAGAATAAGACTCGCGAGAACCGGCTAAAATTACACATTGTACCCTTTATTCTATTCATAATAGAATTACATAATATTGACTGGTATACATGGTATACATTCCTGTCGACTATAGTCCCCAATGGTAGTGAGAGGGTTACCTAATCAGTTTTTGTGTGTTTATGTATGTTTGACATGTGTTCTACATGTTAGTCTGGGTTTTTAAACACTTCATTCAGTATTGTGCATGTTGTCTGTATGCAAGTAGCGACTCGAACATTACCGTAACCCCTCTTTATTTTTACCTGGTTACTTATAGATGCATATAGATGCTAGGCATGGGCAAATAGTTATCTTTAGTACTCGATTGTACAGCTACTAGAACTACAAACTTTTTCATTTTCACAAAACAACCTTGCTAATGTCCCGATTTGGGACATTCCCAAATTGCTATATACCTTCCTTGGTCTGGTTTTTTGTGATGTGATGTGGTTAATCAAAGATTGTATCTATAAGTACGATATCATGTATAAGCAAAGATTGTATCCCTGACTACAATATCAAGTTTGTGCCCTAGTCACCTCTGAGTCAGTGTCAATGTGTACAATATAGTCACTTATCTATTAGCTTACAGCAGTTGCATGGTATGTGATCTTCTAGGATATGAGTTCTTTAGCATGTACATGTAACATTCAAGCACGTAATTCTTTACCACATAATGAGCACACAACTCACTAAGTATTTCTATTCTTCTTATAAAGTTTTCCCAGCAACATTTGTCCGATTTGTCAGTCAAGTCATAAAGTGACAGAAATTCTGTGGACAGATTGTGATGTATATATAACCTCAGCCCATTAATCCAGTTGTTTTTTTAACCAAACGTTCAACTCATCAACGTTTTTTGTACGTTACTTGTTCATTACTTGTTTATTAGCGTGACTTTTCATTCCAAATTGAAAAAAATTTGATTAATGCAACATCCAAAACTTAGAAAGGAGAAATCCATTAAGAATCTGTTATTACACTACTCCTAATGGATTTATATGTTTGATTTGTTAATTGTCTTCTAGTAGTTTTATTCTAGTTTGGAGAAGTGCTATCACTTCTCCAAACTAAATAAAGCAATTTTTTCCGTAAAAAAAAAACAAAGACAGTTGGATTAACAGCCCTTTTTTGTTATATTTTATAGCTTCTGCCTAACTGAGCTGTAGTTTCATATTGCTCATTGAAACCAAGTTTCACATTATTCTGTCCACATTTTATGGTTTGATTGATAAACTGGTTGTAATGTATTTCCCGTTTTGACTCTTCATCATATATTAATTGCATGCTCACTCACCAAAGTAGCATTGCAGTATATAAGGCTTGCCGCAAAGCAAATTTCAAGGAATAAAGTTTGGCAGGTTGAAAAGTAATAATAGCATTTTTAATATTTATCCTTCTTTGCGTTTACTACCCTATATTTGCTTTAATTATTCAACTAGCTATAGGCTGCCAAATTAAAAATGCCAAAATTTATACTGCTGTGATTGCGACAAGCCAACATATTGCTAAAAAAGTCAAATTGCTATCATCAGCCTGCATTCAATAGTGGTCGATTTTGTTATTGTTAGACTAACAACATGTCTCAATGATCTTGCAGGAATTAAAGGTTCAACAAACCACATTACTGTACTATTTCTTTGGTCACAAAGGCACGGATACCCTAGACTACAAAACATTCTGCACGTAAGTCTTGAACAAATTGGGCCATTCTGATCAGGTTTGGGGCACGATTTGTGAGTATTCCTTTGGTACACGTGTGAATATGCCATCTCTTATTCTTTAACTATTCAAATTTGCATTGGAATCAAATTTGAATAAAATCAATCTCTGAAAAAGTTAAGTCAACTATTTGTGACACAATCAGGGGATTCCCAAAGTGAGATATGGTCAAAATAGTGCAGGGGGGATTTTTTAGCAGTTTTGAGATTATTAAAGAATTTTAAAGTTTCAATCATTATTGATCACACTTAATTTTATAGACATGTCTTAAAAAGTACACAAAACATGATTGTATAAGCAGTGTGACACATATTGTGATATTAAACAAACATTAATGCTGTTTTTAAAAGCTATAGATGCCCTCTTTAACATTACATGAACAAATCTTTTTTGATCAGGGCCGACATGTGACTCATTCCGCTTGATCATGTCAACTATTTGCGAATCAAGTCCCAAATTGTTCACACAGATATAATCTTAAAAGGACATTATCGTAATATATTTTCAAATTTTATGAGAAGGCAACTTTTATGGTTGACCAAAGTTGAACCCCTCTAAACTGAAGATAAATAGTTGCTAATTCTTATCTTTTGTTGATAATTAAAAGCTCTAGTCACCCCCAAGAAAAACGAGAAATTTCCCTTTCTGCATTTTGAAGTAATGTGCTCGTAACCAAGGAGGGAGTCATGTGACGGTATATCTTTAAATCGTCTGCAGCAATTGTCCTCAATGTATATAAGGAAGTAGTGATTGTTAGTGCGATAACATGCTAATCTATGGGTCTGTTTGTGTTTCAGATTCATGGACAATCTACAAGCAGAAGTTCTGGAACTGGAGATATCCTTTTTTTGGTTAAAAATTTGCCTTTCGTGGTTAGGTTTACTGTTCAATCTTTGGATGTGCGTAATATTATTGAGTGCTTTTTCATAGGTGGGTGAGAGCAGAGCATGTTATGGTTATTGGGTGCTTTTTCATAGGTGGGAGAGAAGTGTGTCAATGAAAATGGAGTGAAAGTAGGCTACAGTGTGGAAGGGTTGATTTATGAAGCCCAAAAGTTGTGTCAACATTGTGGATATTGATTTGTCATTTTTTGTTGCCAAACTCCCTTTGTCTCCCAATCTTGCCATTGGTGGATATATTTAGTGCTTAATTTGTACCAAGAGCATTGTCATGGTTACTTGACAGTGCACATAATTCCTGCACACCATTGTCAAGTTGACCCGATGAAAAGAAAGCGGTGATGAATGGTTTTCTAACTTCTAAAATAGTTTTGAAGAGTATATTATGCACTATGTACAAAAACATGAATCTTCATTGGCTTCTTTGTTGAAACAAGTTTGTATATTTTAAGTTCACATATGTCTAGATCAGGTTTTTTTTTATTGTCACACTTAAGACGCTCTGTTTCCTTGACGATGCCCCTTACTTCTTTGAATTCTCTAAGGGCATGCCGGCAATCTCGGAGTCCGAGTTTGCCCAAATCCTGCTGCGCTACACTAACATGGAGGAGGACAGGATGCAGGAGTTCATACAGAGGGTCAGAAAACGGATGCCGGAAGAAAAGGTAAGTACCAAAAAGTGGGGCCTTTCCTTCGTATCCACGGCAACGTATTTAGGTGGTCGGCCCTCAATGGCCGAACACCTATTTGAACTTTCTTTTTTTTCCTTTGTATTCCTCCGACCGTAAATTCTGTGCAGTGTTTCGCATACTATTCAACCTCGGTTGAATAGTATCGATCCCCCTGGTTTTAAAACCAGAAGGGGATTTTGTAATCATGTCATGTGCGTCCGGCCGTCCATCCGTCCGTCTGTGTGTGTTCCCTTTTGGTTAGCCTTTTTGGTTAGGTTCGACCTGTTCATCAGTGCTCTCATATGAAAACTCGGACTTCAATCTTACCCAATCTTGGAAAAATGATCTTTGGGTAAGGGGGCCCTGAGATGCTTATGGGCTGTACACAGGTTGACCTCTAATGACCTCTATATGACCTTTGACCCCATTTTGACTACAGTGTTTGTGTAGTATCTATTAGGGATATGGTAAGTTTGTTGAGTCTTGTTTTGACGGCGTTTCCCTTAAAAATGTCGTGAGACGGCGTAGCTACGCCAATTTGTTTTCAATTTGTCTAGTTTTTGGTGATTTTAACACATTTCCCGGGGTCCTATCGAACTGGGAGGGGTCTCAAAAGATGCGGAACGGTGGTATTCTATACCTACTCCCTTAAAGGTGAATCGCCCAGCCAGGGGGATTCACAGGTCGTGACTTGCAGTATTTTGTTATAATCGCCAATCAACACTTAGAATAACCCTACCTCACAGGTTAGCGCCGAATTTTGGCTTCTGTAGTTGTAAGCATGGTATTACACTGTGAGCAGAATCATGAAACTAGTTGGTGCCGTTCTTTACATGATATTGTTTTTGCAATGTAGAATGTTTCTAGTATGCTCTAGTTATCATCAGGAGACGTGGTTGAAAAGAATACCAGCAAAATATCATCAGTTTGGCTGGCCAACCACTCACAGTCGTTCAGTTCTAATCATTCATTCCTAATCATTCATTCGTGCCCCTGCATCATTACTTGACCCTACTTTGTTCTTTTACCACTTGTCCCTAAACCTCTTTGCGTCATTACTTATCTATTCCCTGTGATTGATTGTTTTTGTGCGAATCCTTTGATAACAGTTCCATTCAGCAGGAAACTAATATTGGTTAGGCAGTTAACGGTATTGGTTCAACTAATTTATTATTAGGAGTAGGCAATGGCTTGAGCGGTATAGAGCACTTGCCTCTCGATCCCAAGATCGTGAGTTCAAGTCCACGACAGGGCCTTCACCCGGCTAACAATAAGCAAACAAAGGCGGCAGAGAAGCGGAAATAGTCACCATCTCTAAATATATGCCGAGGCCCAGGAAGATATGTCACTTTACTGAGTGACTGTAAACGAGCTTGGAAAAAACACAACATTTGTTAGTTCAGCTAATCTAAGGAATTTATTGGATTAGCTATTTTATTGGATTACCTACCAATAGTTTATTGGATTAGCTAATTTATTGAATGAGCTGATTTATTGGATTAGCTACAAGTAATTTATTGAATTAGCTAATATGATGGATTAGCTACTTTAAGGATCTACACCAAAAAAGAATGCTGACAACACTGAGCCCTATTGTTGTTGTCGCATATTGTTGTTTTATACAGATACCCTGATAATCCGGTTTACATTTTTCTGCACTGTAACACAGCTGTTTTATTATTACATTTAACATTTAAAATGTGAACAGAAATTTAACCATCAATGGCAGCAGTGAATGCCATCGGAGCTGCATGTTGAAAATGCATGCAGGAAAATTTACATTTAAATTACAGTTCTATATTTTTCATTGCATCATAACGTAAGTGCATATTAAAAAGAGATTTTACTTGTTGACACTTGACACTTACCAGGAAATGAGAGCAATCGTATCGGTTAGTCACCCACCTCCATTGTGGGTTCCAACCACACCATGCATTTACTACTTAGTAATACCATGGTGCTGAGATCCAGTTTAATATTCAAAATCAAATGAAACTACACTGTAACTGAACTATGTTCTTCAGTCCCCACATTGGTAAAACCTGTTAAAGTGACCTTTTTCCCCCCAAAGAAGGCAATTATAAGATGCATACTTGTATGCCTACAGTGTTGGGGGAGGGAGGGGGGAGGAGTAGCATTTGATCATCTTCGAGCGAACTTGTCCATGGTGTTGGGACAAACTATGTGCGCCGGCTTCAAGTGTCGAGTATACTTGCCAGTGGTAGTGGAAGGGTCAACAAAAAATGAAGCTACCTAAACTATAAGCAGTATTGAAACCATTAAGGCAAGAACACTGTTGCATATTAACATAGAAGTATATTTCCTCTCAAACATATCTGCAATATCAACGGTGTACAAATGTCAAGCTTGCAGGTCCCTACACTCACAAGAGGTTTACTTTTACTTTGACAACAGCGAATGTGCAAGCTGTAGCGTAGTACCGGTAATTAATAATAGATACTACAGCGCATATTGATCATACAGCCTTATCTACATGTATACATTTTATGCTAATGGAGTGTGCATAAAATACTTGTTGATAAAAGTTTAGAGTAAAAGGATAAATTGAACAATTTACTAAGTTTGATAGAAATAAGGCTTGATATCCTTCAATATTTATCACAATAGAAATGGCATTATCACTAATGAAATTTTTTACTTATGTTTAAATGCTGTGTGGGATTATCACAGCCTGGGGAAATAAATTAGTGATTCTATAAACTAGAAGGCTACGATTTATGCTTTGGCCGTTAATGCAATTGCACAAGCTCGTAGTTTTACGTCGATAACAAATCTGTCCATTACTGTTGTCTGCAGCAATCTTTACAGTATCTAGATGCTTTCGCTACCAGCAGGTGGGTGGCTTCCTTGAAGGCCCGATTCCTAATGTAATAGATGAAAACGTTCAGCCAACTGACTGCGGCAAGGGCTAACTGGTTGACTAGAATCACCGGTCTGGGAGGGCTATCGATGTAGACAAGGCTCACGATGACGGAAGGCATCCAGCCCACGACGAGGGTCACCGTAATAATGAAGACCGTCGTGAAGGATTTCCGACTCGGCGATGGCGGCGGGGACTCGGTGGTTTGACTCGCGATGTGAGCGGCGTGCCGGCGGGCGATTAGAAGAATTCTCAGGTACATGACTGTGATCGTGGCGAATATTCCCAGGCTTAGGAAGGTCAGAGCAAAAACAGCCTGGGACTCGTTGAAATGTTCGCCGATGAAGCAGAGGAGGAAATCTTGAGTGTACGAGGTCTTCCATTTGCTGATCAGCGACGACAGAAAGGCGTACATGAAGGTAAGAATCCAGGTGCTGCAGACGATGATTCGAGCCCTCCTCGGGGAGAGCAACTCGTTATAGCGCAGCGGGTGGGCGATTGCCACGTACCTATCGATGGTCACGAAGAAGACGGACAGAGAGCTGACCGGCAGCCCCATGCGAATTATCTTTGCCTGGACGATGCAGAAGCCTTCGCTGTAAGGCCACTGCCCGCCCTGTTCGTACACCCCGATCATTGGCAGATAGAGGAAGATACAGAGAACGAGATCGCAGATTGTCATGGATCGGAGGAAGATCTTGGTGACTTGGCTGAAGGTTTTCACATGGGACAGTATAACGAGGCACGCCGTGTTAAGTAGGAGGATTAGGAGTGTGGTGATAGTCCACAGACAGACGCCGATAATGTTTATCGCAAGGTCAAAGTCATCACCAGTAGCCGTGTCGTTACCGGTTTGGTTAGCTGTGCTGTAAGATGTATTGTCAGCCATGCTGTCAGCTATTGCAGTAGCCATGCTATTGCTGGTAACGTTGTATTCATATGGGATCATCATGGTTGTGATGGGTCTTCGGTAGACTAGTCTGAACTGTGTTTAAAGTCACTGTGAGATTATACAGTTAATGGTGCTTACGGTCTGTGATCGCTGTGATGGCTACATGTCAATCAACTATCTGATTCACATATCCACTGTCTTCCTGTTGCACTGGAAACCGCTAGCCCTCGAACATAGAACTGAATTGGCAGTGGAAATCCTCCTGTGCCATGGATTTACAAAATGTTCTAGACTGAACGAGCTATTATATACAGCGATTGCATCCAAGCGTACCGGTAAACCTTTCTAGCGTAAACCTTTCTAGGAAGTGTAATAACCGTGACTTAATACCCTGTTTATATACAGTACATGCACACATGCACACAGTATAAGGAAGCCGGTTTCCGTATACAGGAAACCACTGCGGTGAATTGCCTGATACCAGTTTAAGGAAATTAACCAAATTAACTAGCAGATGCAAGGACAGCTGTCAAAAATGTTTCCATTAGGAAAAACAAATAAGTATGTTTTTGCTTTTTCATGGAATGACATTTCATTGTGGTGTGATTGTATTTTAATAAATAGACGATTGTTTATTTTTGGGGTAATTGTAATCTCTCTCTCTCTTGGAAATACATGAGGAATTAACAGGAATAAACACCAACATAAATTTATCGATCTGTGACATACTTACAAGGACTTTCAAGGAGGATATTGGAAAGGTCTGTTGTTTGTGCCGATTTAAGGGGTATATTTTCGGGGAAGTCCGGTGGCGCAGCGGTATACTTTCCTCGCCTTCACCACTGGAAGTCCTGGGGTCAAGTCCGAGGGCTGACACGTGAATTGGGTTTTCGGTCCTGATCTCGTGGGTTTTCCCCAGTCCTTCCTTTCCTGATACATGACGACTGGTGAGCATAGCCAAATTGTGTCAGCCCATGACGCAGACCGTTGTGGTGGGTTTAAAACTGTGTCAACCAGCTTCAATCGGAGCACACAAACGAAGAGGATAATACATGATATATTTTCAAAGGCAAATTGGCTTTTTTTCTTGTTCTACAGACCTAAACCATAGCTGAAGTACTGCAGCCGAGTTATACAGTGCACCCAAGGTTATACTCGCCAACATCTGTGTCTCTCATAAAATATTTAATTGCAGGGAATGGATATGGTACATGTATATCCATCAGGTCCCTAACGGAAAAAAGAAATCCAAATTGTTAATTTATTGCACGGATTAAAACTGGGAAAAACCTGTTTATACGTGTGAATCAAGAGACATAATCAACTGATATGATACAAATTTCAAAAAAATATATAAAAAAAATAAACAAATAAAAAACAAATTTCAAGGCATCATTCATTTTTTATGCGAGCCCACTTGTGATTTTTTTGTAAACCGCAGAAAATCCTTGATCCTTGGGTGTAAAATATCCGAGGACAAATAGTAATAATCTATAAAAATCACTGGATACCCTAAATTGGGCCTTTATAGTTCCCAATGGGAATGGTTTTTCTGTGGAAAACTGTTCACTGTTAAACCTATCAAGTGAAGATTCCACATGTTGCATGGCTCTTTGTGGAACATGGTGAAATGAAGCCTTCAATAAATTGAGAATATGGAAAGAAAATGAGGCAGTTTCATCTTGGTGGTGGTTTATTCGTACACACTGCACAGTAATATGCAAAATTGTTAACATTTCCCTTCTCGGTCTGCTCATTTTCTAATTTGGAAACGAATAGACAGTACTAAAAAATGCAAACATAGTCTTGTTTCAAGGAGTTAGTGTCCTCTCATAACACATCTTTCACACTGTATAGCCTCTTGATCCCATTGTACTTCTCTATTAGGCCACTTCGTGACAGAGTTGTTATTAGTGTTTGGTAATCGTACCATCTCATGGGGAAACTGGAATGCACTTTATCATTCTGATGTGTTTTCAATTTGTCGTCACCAGCCAGATGGCTCTGTTTTTCATTTCATTTGTAACATATCATGCGTCATTTGTTGGGGTTTCTGAGGAAATCAGTGTTGTGTACGGCTCACTTAGCAATAAATAAATCCCCTCCCTCCCCCAACACGTCAGTATATCTGGATAGATAACTCTACAGTACGTCATGAGATGTCGGAGGTCGTCACTGGAGGTCACTGGAGGTCACAGGAAATTACAGTAAAATGGAATTGCAGGCTCTTAGCTGACGACCGCTGCTATTTTAACCAGCTGACTTGCAAACATATCTAGCAAACTGACCGCATTGCTATATTGAGTGCTTAGTCACCACTGATATATCAGTTGCTGGTGTTTATTACAACATCCACTTCAAAGCCCACATCCTGGTTTATTCGTTGACAAATGTCAATTCTATTTTCAAGATCTTCCATCATTTGTTCCTCTTGGTTACACATTTTCTAAATTGAACATCTTCACAGAACTAAAAATTTCTCTGTATTTAGTTGTTGTACCTTTTATGTATTTGTCTTTATTAAGTCATCGTTTATCCTTCCTTTTTATTTAGTTTAGGGGGAGTCAATCGTTATACATGTATATACTTGTTTCAAGATATCACCAAGGCGGCAGCGTGGCATGGTATGGCACACTGCAAAAAAAAAAACCAATAAAATCTGTAACCAAGACTACATGTATACATACAGCCCTCAGTAAATCATACTGTTCACACAATGTACATTATCACCACTGCTAATTTTTGAGTATTTTTACTGTATTATAATTTTTTATTTATACAAGGCTATATTTGTTGTGTTAAAGATATGGTAGTCTCTCACAAGGCAATGGATGTCAGTACATACTCTAAAGCCTTGAAACAAAACTAATTAGGTCATAGTAACCCACATCAAAGGTTTTTGTTTTAGATTTTGTTTCTCCTACCAATTGTTTTTTCCTCTTTCATAAATTTTTTCAAACACTTTTTTAGTTGACTTTCTAGTACACATGTAAGGAAAAAACATGGGGATTTCCTTTCCTGATCTCAAGTTATTTGCGTAGGACATATGGCCCTCACGAAACTCATATTTGCACCATACAGCTGCGATAACTGTGGTAATTACCATGAGGTACTTTCACTATGAAGTATTCAACCACATCCACATGATCAGTCATGTAACTGAAATGTTTCGGCCGTGTTTTAGACATGATCTGTTAACTGAAGTGCCCCCCCACCCACTGACACACAGATGTTTGTACATGTAGGTCTTTAATCATAATTGTCAAATTTTACATCACTGATGATGTGACTGCACAAATGCTCTGCCACCTTCCCCAGCCACATCAGCATGATGTAGACCTTTCTATAAAATGCTAGCATTGGGAATTTGGGCCATATCATCGACCCATTATCCTAAGCTGTATGTCTACTCAGCAAGCACTGTGACAATTGTACAACGTAAGTGCATTTTAGGCACTAACGTTGTACAAAATCCATACTAACAAGGTAAAAAAAACTATTTACCTCTATAAGTAAGTATTCTCTGATGCAAGAATGTTACGAGTAAGATCATTTGTGGTACCTGCCCCCTAGTTGTGCTGTGAATAGGCAAATGGTTCAAAAGCTGTGAAAATATTGCGAATTTGTATCTAAGACGTATCGTGCAGTGACATCGTCGTTATGACCAGTACTTTGACGAAAGTCAAAACCTATTTACCAGGATAGGATTATTTGTTAGGCCCATTGCTTGTCATTGTTAGTACACTGCTCCGGTCTACAATGTTTACACTAAGATCGCAATCAAATTTAAAGCAATCACAAGTCACCGATGAAATTTGACATTGTGAAAGTTAATTCGATTAGGACGTTGTTTGGTCGCGTGAGAAGGGGAGTTAGCTTTTATAAAAACCATTCCATTTGTGAGAATTAACCCAGCTGAGCGGCGCCAGTACTGGCATGCAGCAACGTTCTCCTAATGCCTGTTAGTAGATGAAGCGCACTGCTTTAGATTGCATACTGAACGTTCTTTGAAGCGCCCGGCCTAAAATAGACACATCAGTGTCTGTCCGCTTATATTAGCCGGTTCACATCGACGTATCTCATCAATACGACTAATGGGTGTGATCAATAATAGGAAGTCTTGAAACATGACTAGGTATCTCTCGTGATTAGGCTCACCTGCTATAGTGCTTGTGGTTTTTGTTTAGCCCTCAGCATGTAGCGGCCATCTTGTGTGGCACTCTTTTGTTCCCATGTGATCGGCCTTAACATCAACCTTAGTCAGTAGTGGCCATCTTGTTAGGCATTCCTTTGTTTCTATGTGATCGGTCTTAACATCAACCTTAGTGAGTAGTGGCCATCTTGTTAGGCACTCCTTTGTTCCTATGTGATCGGCCCTAACATCAACCTTACTGAGTAGTGGCCATCTTGTTAAGCCATCACTCCTATGTATGGCTGGTGTCGTCCTTTTTTCCCCAGATTTGATTCATTTCATGAGTAGCACACATCTTGCGATCGGGCAGTTATTTTTTGTTGGAGATATAGGCCTAGGTATAGACTGACAAACAGAGAATATTCCTATCCTTGTTTTATTTGCAAATTTTTTCCTTTCCTGTCGGCGAGTGCGTTTCTACTGCCAATGTTCATTAACATTAAATCTGTTCATTAAATTCTGTT
>JAVCKS010011584.1:4902-29154 GCA_032273685.1 Pteraster tesselatus
CGACGGACTTTCCCTAGTTCCCTTATGTGTTTTTACTGCCACTAAAACCACAACTTCGTCTGCCTAGAATGCAGATCCTTCTGGATATGATACAAATGAATGAAAACAAACTACAAAATCTTTACCAAGATGATGTCCCCTGGGTTTATTGACAGTTCCTCCGCTGTGTCCGCCGTGAACTCGTACAAAGCTTTGTAGCGTTTGAACAGAACCCTTGACATATCGGCACTCGGGACCACACCGCTGTCATTAGTGGACGGCTGAATGGCGATCTCATACGACGATTTCACGTTCAACATTGTCCCCTCCGTCGTCGTGGATACATCATCTATGATATAAGTTTTCGTCTTGGGAGCGGGCGTCGGTTTGGGTGGTTTAGGTACGGGCGTCGGTTTGGGTGGTCTGGCTACGGGCGTCGGTTTAGGCGGCTTGGGCGCAGGAATGATTTGGGCTGGTTTGGGGGAAGGGGAAGTGCTGCTCTGTGGAGATGCGAAGTCAAATGTGGCGTTGGAAAAATCTAAGGGGGGAGGTAATGAAAAAGAATAAATTTGCAAACTTTTCAAAACAACTCAAGGAGACCTGCATGTGCAATGAATCCAGAAATATGTAACCGTGTGCCTAGACAAATTTACAATTTTATTTATTTTATTTATTTTATTTATAGCCTTACAAATGAAATGACATTCAATAAATACTTAAACGATACCTTCTGCTATATCAGTGAATTATTCAAATATATTTCCTAGTTTCAATTTAAACGTACCAGCAAATGCTCCAAAGGGGTCGTCCTTTTGACTAGAGATTTTGGTAGCTTCTGTAGAATCTATAACAAAACAGTTTTAGATACATTTAGCATATAACATGACTAATTAATACACTGCTTCATTATAACTCTGCATGCTTACAACTTAAAACTCTTCTGCTTCCTATAGCAGAAATATTTGCTTAAGCACAAGCGTACATGACCGTTTAATGGCGTGCATAAGGGAAGGTTTGCATTGTTTACATCACCAGTTGCTAACCTTTCCGCTTAAGTGACAAGCAAACTGTTATCGAGGTATTACATCTATGAAATCAAAGTAATTTGTTTGTGTAAGCTACGTTTGAAGGTAGGGTAAAATGTGATGAAATGCAGCAATTAGGATTCCTGATAATCTTAATATGTGTACTTGAATATTTCCTTCCATGCTAGAATGTTCGTGCTAGAATGTTGTCACCTAGAGGCCCAAAAAACAGAGACGGAAATGATTTGAAACTTACCAGAGAATACATTGAATGGGTCTGATGGATCCACAGGCTTCGCCGAAATATCACCTGAAAATTAAAAAACAGATTTAAGAACTAATTACACTGTAAGTCATGATGAATAATTCAAATATTCAAATGATGGTTTTTGGACATGACTATTCGACTTTTAGGAAAGAAATTAAAACAATTATTAAAGCAAACGTAAATAATGGAAAAACTTTGACAACAGATTCAAAGATTACCCGAGATGTGTTAAAGTGTTTTTAACTTGTAAAAATGAGCTCTCAATACTCACCAAACCCTGATGAAAATGGATCATTCTGTCCGGAACCTGGTCGGAAGAAGGTTCAAAATAACTAACGGCTCATTCTTTAAACCTATTCTTTGGGTAATCTAAACCCCTTAAGCACTGGTTCTATTGTTTATATCTATTCCCTACAGGATAACCTGTGGTGAGTGCTATTCAAACCCCAGGTTGTCACTGTGATATCTGCCTACGGATACAGATTCTTTTGGTAGGTTGGAACCGTATCAACTACCTTCCCTCCACAGGTTACGAAGAAGTTATTGAATGTGTCATTGGCTCCCCTCTCATCTCCTAGACGTATCTACACCTTTTAGCTGGTTGCCACTGGACCAAGCTGGTTTTACCATTCGGATCTTGTAACCTCATATGTGGTCACGGTGGTGCCAAAATGCATCACACAATGATAGAGTCTCTCATAAGGGGGCTATTTTTGTTTTTAATCTAGAGCTGGAAACATCTTGTAAAGACTCACCACGGGCAAGTTCTCCCATGTTTTTGTTTTTTTCACACTCTAACCCTAACGCAAAAACCTCCCTAGTTAAAGGACACAACTTCAATAAGTGTAAAATTCCCCAAATAAACAGAATTACCAAAATTAGAGAAGGCGTCAAACGGCGCTTGCTCCTTGGTCTTATCCTCTTGTTTCTTGGTCGCTGCTCGTTGCACCTCTTCCATCTTCCACTGTTGAGCAACTTGCTCCTCATGACGTTTCTTCTCCTCTTCGGCTTGTCTCCTCAGGTTCTCATCCCTGATGCAAAAAGACGAGGCGTTGACATCATTGTGTACGCTCTTACAAAAGATGGACTAATCATAACTTTATTGTGGGTTTTATTCTCCGATAAGGGTAGGAAAAACCAAAGGCCCTAAGATAACCCTATCTATCTGTTGTCAGTGAAAGTAAAATAGTAGGAACAGTTTAAAGTTCCAATCTGTCTCTCAAATTAAAGAAACACATCATAACCCGCCATTGAGGGAATCCCCTTTAAATCCTTTACTCAGAGTGTACATTCACGGTTTTTCTTTCAAATTGAGATCAATCTCTGCACAACTGAAAAACACCTCAACGTGAATTAGGATTGATAATAAAAGACAATAGGTTGCACATTCACCGCAATGCAATGAGGGACACCGTCACAAATCATGCACCAACATGGTATGATGACTCAAAAAAACAACCTCCAATCTACTTAATTCACAAGACTATTACCCCTTCTACCCTACAATAATTGGAATAATATCATTCCTACAGCTTGCACATCTGTGGTGTGTACAGCACGAGGTGTAGACCACTATGGGCACGTAAATACTAGATATTGCCATCTGGATGACAACATAATATTCTGATAATTTGTTTTCTTTTCCAGTGATGGTAGAATGCTAAACTATTTGTGGTGGTCTAGCTATGAGGACCTCTACCTTATTCTATGTTGTTCTGCAGTGGTTGCTTTTTGTTGTTCAGTAGACAGTTGTTGCCTCTTCCTGTTGTTTACAATAGTTTGTTGTTGTTGTTGTGTCAGTCTCTCTATTTCAGCTTCCTCCTTCGGTATCCTAGCTTTTAACTCCTACGAACATTCACAAACAAGTATTGTTTAAACCTTCCTGTACCCATCCCCATTCACCCTAACATCCTACTTCTCCAAACAACTTCCCCCCAATTCTTTCCTTAGGAGATACTGTTCTTAACTTGCAGTATCTGTATTCTAAGCTGACACAGACCCGTTGAAAGAGGATGTAGTTTAAGAAATGTGAGGAGGGAAACTCTAGAGGTATTACTCCATATTAATGGAATGCTTGTCCTTTGCAGGTCCCGGGCAGGCTAAGTTCACTATTACAATATGCCAGCACCCTTTTATACACCTATAGAGATAGAGAGGTACTTGAGGGTAGGGCATCCTGTCCAATGCACAAAACACAAAATCATGGTTGAACTAGAACCCCGGACCTTGAGATCGAAAGTCTGATGTACTAAGCCACCAGACCATTGTGACCACTGAGAAGGAACCTCCTTGACCCCTGAAGCACACCCCCCTTTCCTACTTACTGTTATTTGTGTATTCTTGCCATCTACTTCCAGAAGGGTGGACTCCATCCTGGTTTCGTGCTCCCTCAGACTGTCTCGTAGTCTCTGCACTGTTTTCCTCTTGTTGCCAAAGCTATGCATCACTGTTCGGTAATTCTCAGCTGAAGGAAAACACAATTACAATGCGACGGTGTCAAGGATGATGAATTGAGGGCGCTCCGCAATAATTTGCGTCCAATTTCGTTTGATGGAATACTTACTGACATCGTGGTTAATGCCTAGCTTCTTGGCGGAATCGGAGACGTCATCCTTCATCGCATCCAGGCTGAGCTTCACTTGTCGCTGGTCCTGTGAGAAATGTACCAGGAGGTAACGAACGATGTCACCAAAATAACTTCAAAGGATGAATTGGTCTTGTTGTGCCTTATAGAATTTTAAGGGGAAAAATCGGTGTGAAATCGGTGTGAAATCGGTGTGAAATCTGACAAACTTTAATCATCTTGCTATTACTGGGGGTATACTCCACAGCATGCACTTTATGTTCCATGGGTGTGGACGAATTTACTTAAAAGTTCACGACCCTAAATTCATAATACTCTGAAGCAATATACATCTTCCTTACATGAATTTCCTTTTGTAGACGTTCGATCTCAGCGACCTTGGCGTCGCGGGTCTGACCCATCAGGATTATGGTAGTGTGATGCTCAGTGGCGTATTTCTTGGAGTCGCTCAGCTGCTTGTTAAGGCTGTTTTTCTTGTCCTCCTAAAGACGGGGGAAGAATGGCTGGTGGACTTAACCGTTACGCATTGGAAGTCAAAAGGTAAGAGGTTCTGAAAAAAACTCCACGTTTTGAGCGATACGCTCCGGTCGCCCTTACCAGTGTCTCAAGCTCACAGGTCAAGGTCTTGCTCTTCGACTTGAGATGACAGACCTCTTCTTGGTGTTTGATTCTCTGGGCTTCCAGCTCCTGTCGTCGTTGCCGTTGGATCTCCAGCTGCCGTTGCTTCTCCAGCTCCCGGCGAGCGGCCTTTACAAGCAAATAATATCATCCCCCAATGTCACATGACCAGTTTTCAACCAATGAAATTTCACCATTTAATACCACAATATAGCAATGCGTGATGGCATTACGGTGGTGTAAGCAAAACACTATATTACAAAATGTTTTAAGAATAAGGATAGTGAGCAGGAGCAATTTGTGTACAATGCAAGCTACATTGACTGGTACTCATGTCCATTATTTGCGGTGACTTCTGTCGCCAATGGTATTAACCCTTTCGCTACCAAATTGTTTTCAGAATAAGGCTATAATTTTATTCTATTCATAATAGAATTACATAATATTGACTGGTATACATGGCATACATTCCTAGTCGCCAATAGTAGTGAGAGGGTTCAAAGGGTTAACACTTTTGTTATTGACCAGGGTGTAACATGGCGAACCGATTCATTCCTGCCGATTGAGTGTTAAATGTTCGTCTTTTCTAACCTCTCTCTGTTCAATCATCTTGCGACGCTGCTCTTCTTGCTCGGCCTCAAACTCCCGCTGCCGTGCCAACAGCTTGTCTAATTCCATCTGTCTCCGTCTCTCCTGCTCCATTCTGAAAAGTCACAGTGGACAGCAATTAATACCAAACTCTCTTGAAGTGTTTTGAAATAGGAATTGGAGTAACTATAGAATACCTCTCAACCACGTCCCTTTTCTAAAAAGATCCTGGTACCCAGACGTCACTTCACAATGATATTAATTACAAGGGTACCACACTTGTCACCAAATAAGAAGGTGCTGGGTATTCTATAAGTAAGCCTAGGAATGATACATATTTATACATTCTCATCGAATTGTTTGATGCCAGGTTAATATTAAATTTGATTGGCTCTGCAAAAATCAGTCATTTGTTATAATGTAAATTAGTATAGGTGATTCCACCAAGTTAGGACATCATCTGTGACAGATGTCCCTCATTACGTCTGTAAATGTACAACCTATTATTATTTATTGATTTGCTTTTCAGTTGTACAGAGATTGATTTTCATTTTAAAATAAAAACTTGGAGTATACACTCATTACTAACGTAACAAGGAACACCTACACAAATCGTGTCCCAACTTGGTGGAAAGTATCCAACCTAAAGCTGGTGTTGTTGTTTTTTTCCCCGAGCCATACGAATAACTCGAACATGTTCCCCCTACACTAATTTTTGTGAAGCCAGTCACATTTATGACCCTTGACAAGGACTATATTGAGATTTAATGAACCGTTCTACCTGATTCTCTCTCTCTTCTCATGTTCTTGTTTCTCAATGTGAAGTTGACGATCCTGTAATTACCAAATCAAATTAAAAAAGCCTCTTCATCGATGTATACGACATAATTCAACCATGCACGTGCTTGGGAAGAGAAAGGAAGATGGGAAATTGAGTACAGATGAGGGATAGGTTAAAAAATACGGAATTTGTCTATAACCTTTTCCCGTAGCTGTTCTTCTCTTAGCATGGCTCTTCTTCTCTCTAACTCCATCTGGCCTTTCTCAAAGTTCTTTCGCTTCCTGTCTTCAAAGGAAACTGTTCCAGTAAGAAAGAATACCCATAGGAATGGGTTTAGTCAGGATGACATCTGTTTGGATATATCCCTAACACCAAACACTGCGCCCACAGCAGTGAGGGGATTTAGCATGCATCTTTACTACGGAAGCTTTTCAGGGCTGTGGCAGAATTAATTTCACCATAGAAAAATTGTACAATAAATTAAATATTCCCAGTTGTAGTGCGCAAGCTATGTAGATTTTACCACTAACTCAATCAACATAGCCATATTCAATATTATCCGAAATTACGATCAGTTTTTGTAATTGATTTCCAGGGAGAGTGTAAGCTTATTGATTGGTGTAGTAAACGGCCATTTCACATGGTGTGTATGTAGAACCATTGTCAGTGGCTCTATAGCAAGATGCACAAGTATATTGCCAGGTATGCACTGTCATGTAAGCATCAATGTCAGCATGGATGCCCCATTTTCGGTCGTCTTCTAACCTGGCTCCATTGGCTTCTCTTCCAACACCTCATCCAAACTCTGCTGCTGCAACAGTTGCGGAGTCATCGCCATCATGGGTGATATCGTCTGTAGGGGCGGCATGTTGTTCACCCCTAATCCCGCAGGGGGCAAGAGCCCACCCAGCTGGGCATTGGCCGTCGGGGGAGGCTGCTGGGTGACCGAGGGAGACCCACCGAGGGAGAGGTTACTGCCGGAGCGACCCCTCCTGAAAGACGGGGGAACAAGGTGAGGAGGCAAGGTGGCTGGAAGGGTCTGCCCGACCTTGGCCATGTCGGCAAGGTGCATGGCCACGCAGAATTCGTCCTGTGTTAGACGCCCGTCGTTGTCGATGTCTGCCAGACCCCTGAACAGAAACAAGAATAATTTTCTAAATCTTAAGATAAACCGCGGCTTTTTATAAACACCAAAAATATATTTTTTTTACGGAATAAACTTTAAAGGTGATTTTGTCACTAGAGGGTGTTTAAAAAAAAATGTAAAGTTAGAGAAATCTTTCCGAAATGAATGTTTTCTAAGTTTACAAAAATCTGGCACTTAGTAAATTTATAATCACTCTCTCTTAGTGCTAGATTTTTGTAAACTTAAAAAACAACCATTTCAGATACCTTTCTCTAATTGTATATTTATTTTTAAAACACCTGTATACTCGTGGTGACAGGTGTAGCACATTCTGCTCCTACAACTGTACTTAATGTGACAGTTTCCCCATTAATCATTGTAATCGCTATCAAACATCACAACATGAAACAATCAAGAATGCTATCGGGATGCAAACCTTACCATATTTGTGCAAGTGTGCCCTGTGGAAGACCAGTCTGCACAAGGATCATCCTAGCCTGGGGTCCGGTCAGGAACCCGCTACGCGTGTTATCGTTTGTATTGAAGATCTGCTTGTAGCGTAGCTTGGTACCATGAGGTATTGACCACTCTGGCCCTGACGAAACGGATGCCGATCTAGAATGAAGCAAATATTTCAGTTGGGAAATATTTTTCAGAAGTAGCTTTTGTGATAGTATCAGTTGGATGAAAAATGCGGCTTAATAGTTCAAACTCCTTATATTGACTTCACAGACCCACCACACATCGAGCAGTATATAGTAATTCTAACGGCCACAATTGGATCTGTGTAGTCAGTGGGATTAGGAGTACGGTGTACTGGCTACTATTTAACTCCTACCAAAGCTCCAAAAAAAAAAAAATTCGTGAAGGGTGACCCTTCTGAAAATGTCTACACAGTGCGGGCCACGCACATAACTAGTGTAGTACCTCTAATACCTCCATCCCTTTCTCTTAATACCTTTCAGGCGATGGCACTGCAGGCTGGGTACCAGTGTGGGGTAAGGTAGCGGACCGTGACAGGCTCTGGAACCCACCAGAGGAGGGAAGTTGACCTGAAGACCCTGGGAATTAAGATTAATTTACTTATTATGCAATGACAAATACAGAAACATAACGTTCCAAAAGGAAACCTTGTTTAAAGATTTATCGATTTGAGAAATAGTGTTTAATCTTGCATTGATTATTTGGCAGATTTGCATAAACTAGCACCGTCCAGTAATAGACATCTTGTCGAGCCTTGAGGTCCAATATCCTTTACATAGAACTGCTTCTGCCAATTAGAAGTCAGTTGTGCCTAAAAGCAACATGCATTAATTAGGATCTGTTGGTTCAGTTTAATGTTAGGAAGAAGTATTACATGAATTGGAAGTAACCTGTTATAACTTTAAAGTTAAGCACTACTAAGCCATAGCGGTGTATGCATAAAGCAGGCCCTTCGCATATCAGCAGACGTACCCATCGCCATTCCAGTCATGGACATGGGGCCGCTCATAGCGGAGGGCAGCGTGTTGTAGCCACCACCACCACCAGCGGGAGGGGGCGCGCCACCCATGGGGTGCATAGAACCTAGATTGATGGAAGATTGTGAAGAAGGGGCCATGCCACTCATCCCTGCGAAGAGGGGAGTTAGGAAAGAAGAGGGGGAGGGTAAAGATTTAAAGCAAGAAGTTACGTTAGAAGCACAGAAAGAGGGAATTTGTCAAAGGAAATCAATTTAGAAAGCAAGCAATATGGTTATATCAGCTAAATGCAGTGAGCAATTCTTAGCATGTTGTTTAATTCTACCAGGTAAATGTAGTAAGCAGATATAAATTATCTTAGCAAGTTGTTTCAATGTACCAGTTAAATGCAGTTAGCAGTTTCTTACCATATTGTTGCGCTAGTTAAACACAATAAGTAAATATCAGCTAACTTTCTTAATATCTGCTAACTTTCTTAATATCATTTAGTATTACATTTATCAGGTATTAATGTACATGGTATATACAGTTTGTAATAGACTTGATTTATTAAATATGAATGAAAATATTTTGGTTTCAAAGGAAAGTATTGCAGGTAAATGAAGTCAGTGCAGAAGCAATAATAACATTTGATTATTTGTAGGAGGTTTTAAGCATTCAATGTGATCTGACACATACCCATGGTGAAGGAGCTACTAAACCCACCACCCATGGCAGGTGCTGGCTGCTGCTGCTGCTTGAGTGATGGCGGGAGTGCGGGCGGGAGCTCGGACCCCTGAAGTTTTCTCTTGATGAGGAACATAGCAATGGAGAACTCCTGTTTGTCCATCTTGCCGTCACCATTAATATCGGCCAGACCCCTGAATCAGTGAGAAACTATTATTGTCAAAGTATGCCACTGGTTTGGGGGGCTGTCAATTTCTCAAAACTCCCGATGGTACATAAGTCTTGAGCAAGATACGGGTAATTTGAAAAGAAATTGATAGTTTCTACAAAGATAAATTTGTACCATAAAACACTATTCAGACTCAGAAGGAAAATCCCCAAGTGAAGTAAAACCAAAGGGTACTCAACAATGTGTTTTTGCCATGTTAGTCCTCTTTTATGCTCAATTAGCATTTGAGCATAGTACCACTTGGATCGCTACTGTTTGGCAAAAAAAAATCAATTGGGCCACGCCAAATGGTTGCAAATTGGTATATATTCTCCATGGCTTGTTACAACTTACAAGTCAATTCAGTAGGCCTACTTCAAAAAGTACTAAACTATGGCTACTCAAAGACATCTTGTCAGATTACTCTATAGTGGCAACTCAACTGCCTACTCAAACATCTACTCCAACACTGACTAACTCACCATATATGACCCAGGACAACCTTGGGGAGGCCAGACTGGAGGAAGAAAGCCCTAGCCTGCTCGCCGGTGATGTAGCCAGCGATTGGTTTGAGCTGGTAGAACTGGGCATCGTGCTTAGCACGATCCTCAGCTGTTATCCGCATATCTGTCCGTGAGAAGATTGAACCATACTTTACACATCCAAAATACAATGAGAAATAGAACTGTTGCACACTGCTTACTTGCTGTGATGACCTAGAGTATTTATAAGAGATGTTAAAATTAGAGCGGTTTGATGTTTCGATCCTAGCAGAATCTTTCTCAAAGGCTAAATTTAAAATAAATTTACCAACAAAAGCTGTATGATCTCTCACTGTCTGTCATATGTTACATCTTGTACAATACAAGATCAGGTATAAAACATATATACAAATTCTGAGAAATTTGTTCTTGTACCCCAATAAATATTGTGTAAAAACATTTTGTAGCAGAATATAACATTTTCTATATATTTGTTTTATTTTATATCCGCTGAAAAAAATAGACGGACCATATACTTATAAACAGCAATCAAATCGGTAATATTCCAGAATAGACGGTGTACCTACTCACCCTGGGATTGCATCATCATGTATAGCCTCCAGGTACCTGACGAACATAAAATAAAAAATAGCACCAAACCAAACTCTATTAATATTAAAGTTAAGTATAACACGCTTTGGAAAAGTTTGATTGTTAGTGTTAGTGTTAGTGAAAGTGTTTGCCTGTTAAGTATTGCAAAAGTAATTTCAAATTTGGTGTTAAGAAAGGATCTGAACCATTAAACTATTACCTAAGATGCACATCGTAAAAAGAAATTTGGAGATTCTTCAAATGATAGAACACAAATTTACGAAAATGTTTAAACAAAACCTATTGAACCTTGATGCATCTATATGGCAAGACCCAAGTGTAAAAAAAACCGGAATCTCATTGGTTGAGGACCTGATGTGTTTAACTCTTATGAAAGTTGCACCAATCGGATTGCACGTAACAGACACAACAGATCATAGGGGGACAGGAAGGACTTGATTACTAAAGGGAATAACAAATTTATGGAGGGTTTTTGTTTTCAATCATACACCTGTTATCAATCTGTTAAGAAAAGAAAAAATACGATTTAGGATATTGCTGACAGAAATTTACTAGTGCGGTAATTTACTTCTATTTTTAGAAATGTTACATTGCAGGCCTACTGTTAAGTGTTAGTACTTTCAATTTGACATAAAAACACATGCTCTAGTATTAGTAACCTTTTTTCGAGAATTCTATTGGTCGGAAACACGTTATTTCCCCGATCACGACAAAGCATTGAGTCACTTGTTTTCCCTCCATGGAGGAAAAACAAGTCACATTTGCACTGGCAAACATTGTTGGTGCGCATTGCCAAGCTATAGTGTGTGACCCCAGGTCACGAACCGTAGCATTAACACAACAGCAGTTACCACCGATCCCTAATACTAGGCGGCGTATGGTCCAGGGTCCAGCCCGCAAGATCCAAATATCGGATCATCACTTTATATATTTTTTTTCACAAACATTTTGACGCTAATTATAGAGGTCAGTAACTTAAGGATAGCCCCCCACTGGCCCCACAAGGGACCTTTAACATTTAAACCGCTATCTACTGTTTTCCCACTGTACAGGGCCCAGGCTTCGCCCCGGGGCTGAGCCTAGACTTTCAACTGCAAGTGTAGCCCTTTATTCGGGATAAAAAATAGCCAGCGCCGCAAAAAGGTTAGGCTAATTTTAACAAGTTAGATCGAGTTGAAAACTTCTTCCTTAACCGATTCCTAATGTTAGCACCTCAATTCTTGCCCATTTTTTACTAACATAGGCCTATACATTTTTACTTCAGTTTCTTCAACCATAAACATGAGGCTGATTATAATCCAGTAACCCCTGATCCATTCCATGGGATGGCATTGTGAACTCAACTTGACTAGTCTAGGCCTACTTATTTTAAGGCCTAAAAACTGTTTCATTCAGTATAATGCGGTGTAAAAACCTAATATACTTACCAAGCAAATGTTTGTTTACCTTTTAAATTCTACAAAGATTTTCACAGGATAAACGAGGCTAAATTTCATTCAGAAATCGGTAAACATTTTGCATAGTCAACTGACATCGTGTTCATCAACAAAATATGATAACAGTGCAGTCAGCTATCAGCACAACACACGCACGGGGAAGATCGGCGCACAGACTCGCCCACAATCGCACAGAAGTACACAGTTACGTAAAATATGATTGGTTCACGCAAAACTACATAAATACTAATATCCTTCATAATAAATTCAAATATAATTAAGCTGACAAATTTCTATTCTTTTTTTGGATAAATTTTTCTATTAAATTTCTAAATGTATATATTTTCATTTATATGCCTGAATATATGTACTTTCTGTCCTAAAGTAGAATAAAGACGTAAATATGTTAACCAATCACAGTTTCTTTTACGAACGGTTTGTTTCACAAGGTGGCGGATAATTGATCGGGTCCCGTTTTTTTTACCTATGTAGGACCACTGTGTAGGACTCGACTAGAGATCGAGAGAGCTAGAGGAAGTTAAGTACAGTTGTACATTCGTGGGAAGATCGCGCGCAATTGTAAACAAAATTCGAGGCGTTGACGTATGTGATATGTGCTATACTGCCACTTGTCAGTACTACTACTAGCAGTCCTAGCTTTAGCAAGGTGTACTTGTATAGCTCCTTGGCCTGTAGCAGTACCTACATGTAGCCTCAAACTTAGTCTTAGTGATTATTACTACTTAAATAATAGTTAATAATATAATGAAATCAGTCCTTCTCGATCGAGGTCCTGATGGATCGAGGCTTACTGCTATTCTACAAAATAATGTAAGTTTAAGAATAAAACTTGGAATATTATTAATGCCTGGCCAACTATGGAAGATAGGTCAAGTACTACTACTACTACTACTACTACTACTAGTACTACTACTACTACTACTACTACCGGTACTACCGGTACTACCGGTAATAAACGATTTATTTCATTCATAAATATTGTTTATGAGTTGTTGTAGACATGTTTTTTTTTTCTCGTAGGCGCCTATTCCCGAAGTTGGTGATGGTCAGGTTTTGATCGAAGTTAAAGCCTGCGGTCTGTCATTGGTCCCCATTGACCTAATCAAAGAGCTCAACTTGGACAAACAATATCTACCATTAGGCAGAGAGGTCGCTGGCATCGTCTCAAAAGGTCTATGATTATTCAGAGCAAGTATTGAATATCCAAAAACAAAAAATGAATTCAGTGCTCAAAAGACTTATTTATGTTCATTATATATGGTTAGAAAGAGCACCAGCTTCTTAGAATACTAGCTCATAATATGTGTAAATTTTTACTAGCTTCAAATAAAGGTTTACTGGCAGTTACTAATTTTGTTTAGAGCCAGTCACATTTAGTGAATTAATATTGGACTTATTCTCCGGGAACCTTCTCCCCATTCAGTCGGTGGAGATGTAACTCGGTGTAAAGTTGGTGATGAGGTGGCTGCCCTGCTTCCCATTGATGCTTCCTACTCAGGATGTGCCGAATATTGTGTAGCTAGCGAATATTACCTAGGTAAGACATGTCGACGGGGAATTGTAGTCTGCATGTGTGATCTGCTAGAGTACATTGTAATAATGTCAAGTGACTGTACCCTAATCCTCCTACTCTCAATGCCATGTTGTGATTCAGCCATGTGATCAGCTCATCAGAACTGCCAGACAGAATAATGCAATACTAAGTCGACTTGCATAAGTTAGGCTTGAGCTAGGTGCACACATGTGCAAAATTTTGATAATAGTTTCAAAAATATCTAACTGTGATTTCAATTGATGCCCTAGTTTTAGATAATTTAATTTCTGTATACAGTATTAATGCCCCTAAATAAATTTGCTTTCAATCGCTCCTTTTCTCACTGCCTCCTAAGTTGTCAAGCCGATGAGAGTAAGTTTCACCGATGCAGCAGCCTGTATCGGCGATGCTGTCAAGGCCTATACAGCTCTCTATTACATGGCCAGAGTGTGCGCTGGTGACACGGTCTTAGTTATAAATGGCGCAACGGTGAGTTTGACTGAGATAAAAGGAGCTGATCGTTAAAACCTTGTCAATGTCGGATGATCTCTAACCATTGAAATTCTTATCTGGTTCTAAACCTGCAGTCGGGTGGCACCATCGCTATGCAGCTTGCGCAGCACTGGGGAGCTAAGGTGCTAGCCACGGCCGCCTCACAAGAAGAGAGTATTTACCTGGAAAGTTTCAAGCCAGAACTTTGTAAGAATGGGGTAGTTGTTGTTTTGGATGCAGTCATGGTGTTAAAGCATCGTTTCAACTTTGTGGATGTCTACCGGGTTAACAATCAGCTGTACACAACTTACACTACAAACCACCTATGCAGTGGATTGTCATTTAAACAAAATAGTTGCTACTACCGGTAGTCGAATAATTGTTAGTCAAAGTTTTGTCAGTCCAAAAAATTTGAAGAACAAAGAAAAAACATAAGGTTTTAAAGTTTTCTTGTTATAAAATATATATATATTTTAATGTACATTCATTTTTGAGAAATTCATTTTTTAGTGCTGTTCTATAAATGAACCTATCTACACATGCAGTAGTAGTGTGTACATCTAATCCATATTGGGGATTATTTCAGCTCAAGTCATCGAAACCGATCAGAGCAGGAAGTATGCCTTGACTCAACAGTGCATCGAGGAAACAGGCGGCCTAGGGGTTGACTGTGTTTTAGACGATGGAGGTACGACCTGTAGGGATTAGCTATGGAGGCATTCAGTTGGAATAGTCTGTAGTTGTGGTAAACTAGATTCGAACTAGATTAGATTCGTTAAAATCTTGTTTGAATAATAATAATAATAGGAACTTATAAAGTGCAAATTGCAAAATGCCTCTAAGCGCTTAGAAAAAACAAAAATGAAAAATATAAAATACAGTACAATAGTCAAAACCTGTACTATTTGTTTTTGTTTATTTTGTTTATTTATGTAGTGAGTATGTTCCCCAAAGAGGAGGACGATCCTTCTATTAGTCCGAGAAAACAACAGAGACTCAACACTCTCCCAACTAAACACGAAGTGATCTCAGCTCTGGGAGTGGGCGGGAGATGGGTCACAACACAGGCAGACCTACAGGTAGAACGAGTAGTAGACTTCAGAAAGCTGTTTGAAACCCTTTTGAGTGTATTGTTTTTATTCATCTTATTGGATGATTATACCCTGTCACCATGAAATTATATCACACTGTTATATCTTCAGTATGTTTTGTTGAAAGTCAAAATTAGAAGGGCCATCAGTTTTTAGATTCTATGTTAATTCAGATAATTAACATAGAATTCGTAACATTTTATTCTCACAAGATGAAGAAAATAATTTACGTGAAAAGTCTGTTTTCTCACATTTACCTGTAAACGTTTTATTAGTCATGATAGATCTGTTGTGTATTAAACGTGCAATCCCCAAGTTGTAACTGACTTCAGGAATACCCAACGTCTGAATTTACTCGGAGGTATTTTTGTTGAGTTGTTTTGTGTAATTCTGCCGTTTAGATTGACCCACCTGATTCGCAGTTACTTCACATGAGATGCGCCAGTGTGTGCTACCTTAATGACAACGTTTGGAGTCTGTCGTGTAGCCAGCTGGGACGTTTTCTACGTATCCTTTTTAAGTACGAATAAATGCTTGAGAAAATTATTTGGCTATCAATGTGTTTTAATGCAGAATGTGATTTACACCCAAAATTATTAAAGAAATAGCACAGCTTTAATTTTTACTTTCCATTCGTCAAATTGACAATGGGATTTGGGTGCGATATGTGAATGTCATTGAGTAGACGTGACTACGGTTCTTGGAAAAGGAAAGCACGTTGAATTGTACTTTTTTCTCATTATTTGCAGCTAACTTTAAAGTTATCTTTTTAAAACGTGGACGATTCCTGAGTATTTACAATATATAAAAATCCCTGTCATTATGAAAACTTGTTCTTTCCATATTGCCATTGAAGACGATTTCTAAAGCAAAACAGAAATTAATAATTGTATTCAATCTTCAAAAAGACAAGTAGGTTAAGAATTACAAGCTCAATTTCATTGTGACCTTGCTGTCAGTTTGAGGGTTGTATTCTGAAAAGAGGATTGAGACCAACTTAACCCTCACCGGCAAATGACTTAACGCAATTTCCAGATATACTTCAAAGTGTGATTGACAAAATAGCTGAAGGAGTACTAAGGTAACAAATAATCCTATAAAATCAGGCTGCTAATTTGCAAGCAATTTTGTGATTTACCAAGACAGACCTTTCGAATGTGAAAATAAATAAGTTAATTCTAAATGCCTTGGCACTTATAGCAATAAATGCCAAGAATGACAACGGCTAAGTATTCATTTGTGTTTGTGTCTTTCTCTCCCCAGAGCTAACATTACACGATGTGTGACCTTAGAAGAGGCTTGCCATGTGTACAATGATTTACCAAATCACAGGATTGGAAAGAAAGTTGTCATCATCTAAAATCGGAGATATTTGGGCCGAATGTTGTGAAATATTTCCAGATATTCCATCATTCAAATACTGCGACAAAATTAACCCAAATGTATTTGTATTATATTACGTGTAAATTTAGTAATGTGAAATAAAGTAATTTCATAAAATAATTTTACGAAAACAAACTAAATGAAATTAAAGTAATTTACATATAAAAGATGCAATATCATTGTAAATATTAAGCATTGAGCCCCGGTCAAATTCTCAACTTTACATTAGCCCTGGTTGTTGATAAGACATGAATTCTTAAGAGTTCACTCCTGGTCTTGGAGAGGTGCACATCACATGACTGAAATTGCAGTTTGGAAATATTTACAAATCGAAAGACGAACAACAATTTAATCCAGAGCAGCTCTTTGATGAATTTTAAGAAAATTTTAACCATAAGTTTGGCAGCATTGAAAAGGCAACTAAAAGTAGTGAAGAGATCGGCATAAAAGAATTAAAGAATAAGTTGGAGGCTAAGGATCTGACAATGCCGGGCAACTCAGCACAATTTGAATTCTGTGGATCACTTGATAAATGATGCTCTTGATGAAGTCAAGGTTGCTCTCCTAAAAAAGGGTAACATTCAAGAGGCCATCAATGCCATCCAAGAAGCTGATCTAGTGGCGGAACGAAGAATGAGATCGGCATAAAAGAATTTAAAAATAAGTTGGAGGCTAAGGATCTGACAAGGCCAAGCAACTCAGCACAATTCAAAAAAGGGTACCATTTAAGATACCGTCCAAGAAGCAGAAGAACTAGTGGCAGAACACAAGAAAAAGATTAAGATTGCTGATAGAAGTAAAGCAGGCTGGACTCTGTACAAAAGCTAGGTCAAAGGGGAAACGACCAGTCATCGGAAGAAAGAACAAGAATACAGGCGGTAGAAGAAACAGCATTTGAAGGAGATAGATGGAAGAAACAGAAATGGGGGCCCATCATATCACCATGATATCAAAGATCCAGCTGATGGTTGTCTTTTTCAAGGTAATAAACACAGCTTCATACTCTTTGTGAGTTCATACGTCAATTTAACATCGGCCCACCCCCCCCCATCCTTTAATAAAATATCTGAAACATATTTTCGTTCCCAGCTTGTAATTGTGTTCATTAGAGTGAAACTACTTTTCATGCGCATGAGTGCAGGAGCATGACAAAAATTTCTTGTGAAAATAATAGCAGGACGAGTACTAATTAAGAAGGATTTTAAATGATTTTAATGGCAAATGACAAACAACGATTATAAAACATTTACATTTTGAAATATTTTATTCTACTCGACAGGTCTTATGAGGTACAAACAAGGACTCGTACCCAAATGGCCTAACTGCAATACAGGTAGCCGTTTGTTAACTAAAATTCAGACAATAACAACACTGCACCAATTGTTGCTACACAATCCGTGCAACTGTTTTTGTTTTAAGCAAAATAAATGTTACTAGCCTATCTAGCATTGATGACTAACACATTCATACATTATATAAGGCAGTTCAATGATTCCTACACAAAGGTACATACCACTTGTGAGACTCAGACATGGCAGTCCATAGCAAACGGCAAACCAGAAAAATGACTTGGTGAGAAAATCCAAAAAATATTAGTAATTCAAAAGATGTGCAATAATCTAATTAACCACAAAAAGTTTCCATGTGGTTTCAGTGTTCTTTTAAACATGACATATGCATATACACTGATGTATGGGAAAAGTTTCATCGCAAAACGAGATGTAGAAAGATCGTCATGAGAGGACTGAATGTCGTCAGAATTTGGATTGAAGCAATAGGTGATATATTATATCGCCTAATATCCCAAAATACGAACTTGGTATGGCACTCGGTTGTCTACTGATGATCTGAAAAATCTTTCAAGTTTTGAAAAAAAACATTGCATATATGATTATGTATCAGGTTTTGGGATGAAACTTTTCCCATGCAAATCCATTATAAAAATCCAGGTCAAAGGCCACATTAGCCAGAAAGATATTCCTGTTGGGAAAAGCACACAACCGTAATTTACATAGACCAATAAACTGACAGTGGGAATTATTTAAACAAAAATTTGCCATGTTGCTGCTTCCACACAATTTCAGATTTAATTTCTGTTGACTGTTAAAAACCTTTTTTAATCCTTAAAAAACAAACAAATACGTGTACTTCTGTACACCGATTTACACTCGTTTGAAATAAAAATCCCACATCTGTATAGCACAATACAAAACTACATCACAACCAACCCATTACACTCCAAACCAAAATCTTTCACAGGAATATACACAAATTAAAAAGACTAATTTCTATTTACAAAAATTAATTATTATATACATTAACTGCTCCAAAGTTGGAATAACACAGCATATACCCTGGTTATTAAGCATAGCGAACAACACAGGGGTTAGCACTTAGTGGGCATATGCCCTTACATGTCATAATCCTTTTATATCTTTTTACATCCCCCCCACACACACTTTACACATCTAGTCCAGTAATATACTGTACATGTCTGCCTGTAAATTGATTCACAAAGAAAGTGGTCTTTTCCAATACACGTGTGTGATAATTTCATATCCAGAAATTTGATTTAACTACCCTGCACATGTAGAGGGCTTAAATGGTTATACAAAAGACAATTTCACAGGCTCACTTTGTTTTAAGATACTAATAAGAATACTAAAGCTGATTTGATCTTCTTCAAAAACGTCTTTTTGGGACTACCAGATTTAACTGTCATTTTGATTTTGTAAATCGGTTTTTAGTGATAGTCTGTTTTTGTTTCAAAAACAAAACAATCGTTTTTACCAAATAAATCGTATGCACACTTTGAGAGGGCACACTATTCTAGTTAAACAAATATATAAATTTACAATTACTAATTTGTACACCCAAACAATAGTTGTCATAATGGTGCTTCCAAACTAACTTTCCATTCAATATTTAAAAACACTCAAATACTGTAACTGACACAGCCATGGCCCGTTAATTAGGCGATAGTGTGAATTCATAAAAGTTTTGGATTTCGCATTAATTGTGCTTTTGATAAGGTCCTGTGCAAGCTATATCGCTTACTTCCTCATCATTAAGGCAAATGCGTACAATTTACTGCAACCTTTACCTGAAAGGCCATCTGAGGTTTTCCATATTTTCAGTCATGCATAGAGTATACTACCTACAGTACTTTCCACCTCCTCCCCGTCTTCATAAAGTAGCACTCCAACATTTGGATTGGGTGCTGTGGGAACAATACCATGATGACGAAACAATGCACACTGCACTATATCGTGTGATTGCAGTGCACTCCGTATAACTGGTAGACGCCCAGAGGAGGCACAGAAAAGTAGTACCGGTACTCTATGACTGTGGTACTTCACATCCTTGCTCTTTGTACCTTTTCTTATTGAAGTCAGTGTTTTACAAAACTCAGTCTACAGAGCTTGTAAAAATTTTACATGTAAGATATAGTATTTGACTTAATGAAAATATATATATATTTTAATGCCTAACATATGTTTGTTTGTTAAATTTTAAATAATAAATAACAAAACATTTTAAAAATCTAAAATGGTTTTACCAAAAATATCTGTTTTATACATAACCAGGCATAAATGAGCATCTCAGATTCCTACGTTTGATCCTGTACTGTTTTTTTTTTTTCCATTCAAATGTGGTTAATCATACATTACCCTTTTATTCTAAAGCTGGAGTGAACTTTTTGTGTGAAATTTTCTAGGAAATTCAGAACTTTTTTTTGTCTTAGCGAAATCAAGTTTTCCCAAGACTCATCATTGTTGGCCATAATATATGACGATCAAAATATGATGATAACTTGTCTTCAATGTATCTTCAATCTAATCCTACTACATGTTCATAGACATGTACTTGATTAGTTTCTGTGGGTTGGTCTCTTGCGGATGCCGCAGCATAACAGCTTCCACTTTTTCAAGTCCAAATTGCTTGGACAGATGACGGAAGATGTGCTTTCGTTGTTCATTGACATCTAGTGGTTTTACCACAGGGGATGGCATATAGGGTGGTCCTCCTGACCTGGCAACTGGTCGGTAGTAGGGTTGCTGGTGCTGCTGGTGCTGCTGGTGCTGTTGGTGCTGATAATCTCCCATCTGGTTAGGGTAGGCAGATGGTTGTCGACCTGGCTCTATAGATGGATAGCTGTGATGGTGTGCAGCATGGACTGGGGAAGGGGTACGGTATGAAGACTGTCCTGGGGATAGACTATCCGGGAGAGGTGGAGGAGTGTGGAATCCGGGAGGATGTCTTGAAGTGGATGTGTGGTGCTGCCCTGAGTCAGACTGGAAGCCGGGGGGAAGCCGGTTGACATCACCCTGCGAGTGGGTGTGGTAGGCAGATGGTGGTGGGTACTGCTGAGTCCGGGAAGTGTGCTGAGGGTGACGGTTGGGGAACATGTGCTGGTTGTCGGATATTGTCGCAGTTGGCTGGCTGAAAAATGACTCACTGGTGTTGTATAAAATTGGATGATCAGCTCCCTGCAGCAAGTAGGGGGTAAATAACACGCATTTATAATCTCATAATTGTGCAGAAAAGCTGGTTTCAAGATTAAACTCCTGTGATATTAGTCAAGAATTGGTGACCAAAGAAATAAGAAATCGTTATGCCCAAGGTAAAGGAGGTCCATTGTATTTGTTTCTTGAAGTGATTGCAAACTTACCTGGCTGAACTTAGTCGGTTGGTGAGCAGCAGAATGTGGCTGACTAGAGAATGACTCTGCACCAAGGTGGTATCGCTGCTGCCCTTGCTCCTGCCCTTGCTCTTGCCCAGCCGAAGTGTAGACATGACCAGGTTCCCTTGGCAATGTAACACCACTATGTTCAGACAAAAGCCAAAACCATTACTATATCATTTTGCCAGACTGTTCCTTCCAATGTTTCCTAGTTTCTTTACGAATAGTATTATCACAGAGAACATTCATTAACGTTACACATTAGAGAGAAGAGGATTAAGAGATTAGTCTACAATGTGTACCTTGATTCAAGTATTGCCAAGTGCTGGAACTCCAACGATAGGTTACTGCACGACGGTACTCTCACTGTCTCCACTTCGAGGGGATCACTCCCAAGTGGTTCACCCGATCCCAGCATGCCGCCAGGAGGCATAGAGAATCTCTTGCGACTCTCAGTCTGCCCGTACCTGCCGGCCGCATCCGGCTGCTGATGCGGTAGCGGACTCCTCTGAAGCGGTACTGTGTAGGTATCCCTCTGGGGGAGGGCACTGAGGTGCTGTGCATAACCAGTCGGCATGGGGGCGGTCATGCTTCTTGTTTGCTTCATGGAGGGCAGCGGGGGTGATGTGTGATAACGTTGGAAGTCTCTGTTCGGCAATGTGTATCCATCGACTGCAGTTGGATACAATGTCGTCGGTTCAGGCCAGCCAGTTTTCGGCTG
Organism: Pteraster tesselatus; assembly: GCA_032273685.1. NCBI lineage: Eukaryota > Metazoa > Echinodermata > Asteroidea > Velatida > Pterasteridae > Pteraster > Pteraster tesselatus. The sequence continues at coordinate 26,662 of JAVCKS010011584.1, forward strand.
GGGAGTGCCGTTCGGGTTTCCCTGCTGTAACTGACCCGACTCGCCCGCGGCCTGGGAGAGCACATTCTTTGAACTCCTGGGCCTATCTGGGCCGGGCAGTGGGGTAGTATGCCTCTCGGGTGTTGGCGCAATCTCCTCAGGGGGTGCATAGCCAGGGATGGGTGCAGATGACACAAACTTTGACCTGCTGCTGCTCCGATCCTGTGACAAATTGGCACGCTCTTTGCGCGTCTTATCGCGCTCCTTCAGAGTTTCGCTGATGGACCTGATGGGACGGTTGGGCCGGTCTGCGTGGTAGTACTTGCATTTGTTTCCGTAGGTACATTTCTTGCCATAGGGACACGCTTGGGGCAGGTGATCGGGCAAGGTTGGCTTGAGGCGGAGAAGATTGTCTAGACTTGGGCCGTGCTTCCCGAGAGGGTCATCAGGGGGCATGAACCTATAACCAATTAAACAAAATGTATACAAAACTTAAATTGATTTATGATATGTTCTTAGGTAATCCATATTATATATTGTAATCCAATTCAAAGTTTCTGTCATATTTTTTGGAACGTCCACTTTGGCGGAGGGAGATTTGGAAGTTCAATTCAATCTTAAAAATACACTGAAAACAGCCAAAGTGCTAAAAGCTAGCAAGCACAAAAGCATTATTCACTTCCAAGCACAAAAGCATTATTCACTTCCCACCAACATAAAAAGGGCGAAACCATAGAGGCACCAATTCGTCTAATCTCTTGAACAAGGAAGTACATGCACATACACTGTTACACTGAGGGAGTACCATACATGCACAGCAATGATGATCATACACTGTGTGTTAATTGATTACTGATTATTCCCAGAGGGGAAGATTTTGTTTTTTAGAATAGGAGGTCATTTTATTTACTTTTAAATCAAAGATCCCCAGGTATTTCATTATTACACTGTTACATTGCTACATGCAGGAAAAACAGGCAGGGACAAACAAAAGTAGCCAGCCCAAAATAAATTACTTTCATATTGACTTCGCGGGAGACAATCAAAAAACTAAATGTTGAGGAAGAAAATCCAGGGGATTTTCCCTTTCAATTACCAGGACATTTTATTAAGGGCAATACAATACCCACTACCAATTCTTTTTTAAGGTCTTAAACTTTTCATCTTGTGCAAACTGTTTCTAAAACCAGTACCAGGGACTCTCTATAACATACACGTAAGTGTACTATCTAGTCTTGTTTCAAGACACTCGTGAGGGGTCGGCTTGTATAATTTGTTAGGTTTTTCTTCTTGTTATTAACTTTAGAATAATATTAAATGGCATGAACAAACCCATCCAAGGGTGGTAGTACATAGCAGGGTTACAGCGTAACGTATTTTAGTAGTGGATTCCTACTTGCCACGGCAGGTTTTGGATCAAGGATGAATGATGGTTATCTTTGACTACTTACGTGTCGTTGACAAAGATGAAGAGTAGAAGCCTCTCCTCGATGACCTTCTTCCACTCTGGGTCGTCATTTTGTATGTCCCGAAAGTTGTCATTAGAAACGATAATGCCTTTTTCCTTGACGGCAGTCTTCAGAATGTAGCGATCATCGTAACAGACGATGCGACGACCGTTGATGCGCCGGCATGGTGTCCAACTCAGGTAGCCTTTCCTTTCTAGGTCAAACAGAATCTCCTGATCTGGACATAGGACAAAGAAAAATGGACTTCTTTCGGTTAGGTTTTCATTTTTTGTCAGCAGGCTCACATGGTACATTTATATAAGAAATTAGTATTAAGAATTATCGGATTATTCAATTTTTAAAGGTCAAATTAAAAAGCTTCCTGTGAAGGAGATTTAATTATTGATGATCAAGAGTTTGAGTGATTCAAAAGCAAAAGTTGTGATCCCGAGCATCGAATATCAGCAACACTTTGGGATAATAGTCAACGTTTTTACCTCTCCATTTCAAATTAACCGAGATACGAAGTTGAACAAAACAAATTGACGGAGGAATGGGTCAAAGAAAAAAAAACATATACTGGTATGTGACCAGCTCTGCAAAAATTAGTCACCTGTCGCCAAAATATATATTTGAGGTACATATATGGCTAGAAAGAGCACAATACCCGCTTCTTTTTTATATGTTGGACACCAATTACATTTTGGGTTGAAAAGTTATCTTTTGAAGAAAAACAAATACTAGGTTATAATGTGTGTAAATCCTTTATATTATAACTCAAACAAAGGTTTTGCGACATGTGACTCACATACATATAAACAATTTTCAGCAAAAACTTATGATGTGAGAACGGCAGTGGGTTCTTTCTATATTTATAAGGAAACAAATTTTAACACCTGTAGTTGAGTCATAAGGGGCTTCTTCGGCAGTTAGAACATAAAGATTGTTTGTACAGCACTTTCCAAGGTTCTGTCATGATTACATGATTACCTCCAAATAAGGCTGGAGCGTGTACAGACCCCCCACAATCAAACTTCTATCGGGGTCGTCTATTCAAGCTATTGTT
>JAVCKS010011585.1:1398-14753 GCA_032273685.1 Pteraster tesselatus
GTCATTGCTGATACGTCATCCACTACTGAACCCACGCCGGCTTTTATTGTGGAAGGACGGGCTAAGATAGAACTACCATCTCTCAACGAGGTCTTCTACAACCCAGTCCAACAGTTTAACCGAGATCTGACGTGAGTAGTTAAGCAGTACCTTAAAATCTGTTATCATATTATGGAAAATGCTGAAACATTTTCTCACCTACGGTACTCACTAACCCACCCCAATTTTTGATGTTTCTTTCTTAATTGCTATTTCTATACAGGATCGCTGTTATAAGTGTACATGCCAAAGAGCAACTTGCTAACATTGGATTGGGAGGTACATTGTTTGCTTGTAAATGTAATATTTGTGCGTGGCTAAATTTAGTGTGTGAGACAAAAGAAAATAGCACTTTCCAACGGTTAAAACTTTGTTTATCTCCAGTTTCCTACAAGGACCGTGACCCCAAGGATGATAGCAAAGTTGACGGCACTACAGTGTTTCATCCTGGCGAATACTGTGAGGTAATCATTTATATAACCGTGGCACAGACCTTTACAAATAGACATCGTTCCTATATCGGTATAGACCATACCAAATGGGAAATTAGTTTCTGGTCGCCCTTTTGAGGTAGACATGGATATATTTTAGTTTACGTGCCGTGTGAAGGCCTCAACCTCTCCATTACCAGTGCTAAAAGGCCTCTAACATCACTGAATTGTCACTTATCAGATCTTCACTTTCAAAATCTTCTATCGATGAAATCTCAAATTCACTTACTTGCAAAATAAGTCCAATATTTCCTCCCCCTTGTAGTCCTGAGTATGTTCCTGTTTTTTTTGTTCTTATTAGAAAGGTCTGCAGGTCCTAGAAGGCTTGTCAGCCACGGGCCTGAGAGGTGTGCGCTACGCCAAGGAGATTCCCGGCTTGAAGCACATAATTGCCAATGACTGGAACTTTGAGGCGTATAAGAGCATTGAGAAGAACATTAAAGAGAATGGTGTGGAACACTTAGTGGAGGCGCGATATGGGGATGCATCGTGAGTTTTAAACAAAAAAAGTGTCACATTTTGAGAGAAAATAATTAAGGACCGCACCACTCTGGAGAAACGTCTATTTGGGTTAAGGGGTTAGGGTTAATGTTAGGGTTATATTATAAGGAACCGATATATTATACAAGAATGTTTATAGTAAGGCAGGAATGGTTAGGGTTAGGGTTATATTATATTATATTATATTATAAGTACTTATATAGAAGGAATGGTTAGACAATGATTATTTAAGTATAGCATGTCACCTTTAATGAAGCCTAATATATGATATGAAATATGATCGTTTTGACCTGGTGTCTGGGTGTGCACAAGGAGACACACAGATGGTCAGGCAGACTTGAACTTGAGTATATAGCGAAGTACAACCACCTCACCACAAAGAGCCAGTTGCTACTTCTAGCCTCAAGGTTTTGTGTATTCGGACCCCCAGGTTACTAATGAATCAGTTCCATCTGAACGACCGAATGGACGTGGTGGACATTGATCCATACGGCAGCCCAGCAAAGTTCCTGGACGGGACCATGAAGGCCGTCAGGGACGGCGGAGTGGTGTGCATCACGTGCACGGACATGGCCGTGCTGTGTGGGAACCGCAGCGAGGCGTGCTTCGCCAAGTACGGAGCTATGTCGCTGCAGGCCAAGTACTGCCAGGAGATGGTGAGCTTTCACGGCCGGTCGGGTGGGGGGGGGGGAAGGGGCGAGGAACCCATTCTGTAGCTAGGTCACGGACGTTCCAGCAATCATTAATATTGATACAGTACACTCTGTGGAGGGTGCCGTACATTTCCTACTGCCAACGAGTTTTTCCGGCTTCAGGGTTTGAGCCACGAATTCCACACCGGAAAAAAAAAGGAAATAGCCGCGGCCTCTCCCAGGATTGATTCGTGGTTTTTCACCATTACCAATTAACAGGAGATCAGCTAATTAGATGTTTCGCCCTACCAGGTGAAACAGCTCTTGTTTATCTTGTCTTTGGTAAATGGCAATGTTTCGAGATATGTGACCCTCCACCACAAAACCAGCAACAAGGCGATTTTTTGTTAAATGAGTAATTGGCATATTCAGTTTATAGAGAATGTTGATAAGACAAATATCTTTTTAATTATGCCATATTTAATATCGTAAGTGAATGGACGATTTTCAACCATGTTCTAACTTTGACTAGCCGTTACTTCATAACACCAATTACGACTTGTTGCGGGTTTCGTTGTGGCGGGTCACATATGTGTGGACAATTGGTTTGATTCCTGGCTTGTCCGTCTTGCTACCTGTAGGCCCTACGTATCGTACTGCACGCCATCGAGTCTCACGCGAACATTCATCACCGCTACATCGAACCACTGCTGTCTGTCAGTATTGACTTCTACATTCGTCTCTTCGTTAGGGTCAACACCAGTCAGGTGAAGGTCAAGGAAGCTGCTTCGTAAGTCACATCCCCCTCTTTCTTATTGGTTAGATATATTGACCTAGGTCGGTGTTCTTCAACCACTGTGCCGCCCCGCCCCTGTTGGCAAATATCGGTCGATGTACAGGTAAGAAGTTATTTACCTGACGTAAGCGTATGGTTGTATTGTCTTGCAGTAAGAAGGCCTTGGTATACCACTGCCTGGGCTGCTCCAACTTTCACCTCCAGAGGATGGGCCGAGTTGTGAAGAGCGAAAATACCGAGTAAGCAGTCTCCATTCGCCAGTCATTATTATTGTTAGCTTGGAAACCGGAAGAAACCGTTACTACAAAATGGAAATTAAGTTATTGTCATAGATAGTAAATTGAAGATGATGAAGTTATAGTTTTTTAAATGGGAGGGAAAAGCCAGAAGGAACACAGTCAACTGGAAGGTGATGATGAAGTCGCAGTTTTAGAGGAAAACCTCGGAAGAAAAACCTAATGCCAAGAAGAAGTTGCAATTTTTTACTTCGGAAGCGAACAAAGTTTTGGAAGGTAGAAACATAATTTTCCAAATTTTTTGAAATTGCTTTGGCAAATGTTGACTTTGAGAATCATTTTTCCATTTTTGTTGTTATGTTGTAGGACATTTAAGTACAAGAGTGCCATTGGCCCCCCTGTAGGCCCAACGTGTGAGAACTGTGGTGGAAAGTTTACAGTAAGAAAACATTTCCTATTTACAAGTTTCGTTTTGCCAAACCATGATATGAATTAGACCATTCTGTTTACTTTCGAATGTTGCCAATGTGACACTCAGTATTAGCAAGCAATATTAACCCACCATTCTTCAACTGTTGGATGAAGAAGAATACTTTGCGATAAACTTTAACCGCAGCAGTTTGATTCTCCATTTTGACAAGAGACTAGTTGGCATGATTTTGATATTTATGTACTTTGGTATTTTTTTTTATCTTTGACTGTCTTTGGAGTAAAATTGGCAGTTACAATAGTTTGGTACTTCATGGTTGGGGGAATCACTAAATTTAGGTCACTTTAAAACGTTTTATGTAAATGATAATGCCCATAATTTGCTAAAAGGGTCCTATATGTTTAGCAAGTATATTTGCTTGTAGGTGGTCACGGATTTTGAGTGGGGAGGTGGTGGGGGAAGGGGTGGGGTGCCAGCGTGGGTTATCACCGGTAGATATCACATATACGAATCGTTCTATTTGTGTTCAGCTCGGCGGACCGATTTGGGCCGATCCCATTCACAATCCCAACTTCGTGCAGCGGCTACTATCGCACGTTGAGGGCCATACGGACCACTTTCACACCCATTCCCGACTGATTGGCATCCTGACTCTTATCACAGAGGTAAGGTATACAGAGAAGGTACTTCGGTAGAGCGCCTGACTAATTCGACATTCACTACCGAGGCTTACCCCAGTCTCTTCTGGGGTCACCTCTGAAACCGCAATTTCTTCTGCCTGCAATACAGACGCTTGTGGTGAGCTATAGCCGTACCAGCCAATATCCCCACCAAGGATACGATACAGACCCTAGTGGTAGGCTGTAACACACAGCTGCCAACGACTCAGCACAATCTTAATTTTCATTGTGTATTATTTCTAAATTCCCATGATAGTAACTTTTTTTTTTAGCAACCCATCTGGTCTTTTTATGTAAAAGTTCTAAATTTCTCGTAAATTTATATATTTTTTTTCAGTTTTAATTGCATCATATGTACATGTACGTTAATACCTGGAAGGTAAATTCAATCCGAATATCGTCCCTTTTTCTTTGGATAGGAGTTGTTAGACTGCCCTCTGTACTTCAAGTTCAGCCAGCTATTCCACCACGTCCGTAGCCCCTCTCCGACCATGAAGCTGTTCCGCTCGGCATTGATGAACGCCGGCTACAGGGTCTCCCTGTCGCACATATCCTCCGAGACCATCAAGACTGATGCACCTCACTCCGTCGTGTGGGATATCGTTAAGGAATGGGTGAGCTCATAGCAGAGGCCCTGTGGAAAACAGTGGTACTGCCAATATTTGGGGGTTTCCAGGAAGTGCACTTGGTATAAAATCGTGAAACTTTACGTTTTTCATAATTTCTCTTTACTGAGAAATAGCCTAGTGAGAGATCAAAACACATACCTCTTGATTACTGTGGAGTCCAAAATTATTTCGAAGGAAATAATGAGAGAAAACTGTTAAGATCCATTGGGACAATAAATAAACATTTACGGCAACATTGTACCAATGTTGCCGTCTTTATGTAGTCATTCCCCCCTCTCTCTTACAGGTACTTTTATGTACTGAAAAAGCCAGCAATCATGTTAATGGCATATTTATGTTGTGCATGCATGCAGGTCAAACGAAACCCAGTTTCACGGAAACGCAAACTCAGTGAGGACAGCATTAGTACTATCATACTGCAAAAGAAGATCTGGTAAGAGATGGCTTCAACTCGGTGATTCTGGTCACGGTGTGTGGAATAAATATTCCGTATCTGTACGAGAAGTAATATTTCTTAAAACACTGTTTATGGTTGCCTGGTTGTTCTGGTAGTTAGGTAAATATGAATTAAAAGTTCGGCATTTCCAATTTGTTTTAGAACTAATTATAAGATTCTATTTGAGACAACCTGCCAAAGCTACCACACCCAAATGAACACGTTTCTCTTGTCTTCCGTCCTCCTCCCTCTTTCCCTCTGTAGCACTGAAGTTTCGTTTGATCTACGCAACGACGCCATGCCGCCCTCTCACAAGATGAAGATCAAACGTTTCCCCGCAAACCCTCAGCCAAACTGGGGTCCAAAGGCCAAAGCCAAACCCTCGTGAGTTGTCTAGAATTGCTGATTATAATCCATCAGGGTTTTATAAACCAGCAATCTTTTCTGATTGTAGTATTGTTTGTACTTACCGGTATTTACATCCTGTATTGAAATCCAAACCTTTCGGAACTTCTAAACAGATTTACAGTAGTCCCCTTGTGAAGAAGAAACCTGGTGACTAGAAGATGATGAAGTAGTTAGTTTTAGGGAGGGGAAACTCTAGGAGAAACCGAGGACTAGAAGATGATGAATTCACAGTTTTAGAAGTGGGAGGGAAACCCCAGAAAAAACTTAGTAACTAGAAGATAAGAAAGTGAGAATGTAAGAATTAAGGTAGCAACTAGAAAATGATAAAGTTATATTTTAGAATGTTTTGGATGGGAAAACCCCACCTAAAATCGTTCTTTTTATATCTTTCAGCTCCTCATCGGAAACTCTGGAACAGAAGAGAGCTAGACTACAGGACAAGCGAGCAAAACAGAAGGAGCCAGCCAAAGAGACGTGATATCTAATATAAATCTAGCCGGTAACCTGTAGATATGACCATTTTATGTATAAATGCGCAGTAATAACGTGTCCATATTCAACAGTTTATTGTGGCAAGAATGGTTCTTGTAACTTTTTGTTCTCTGCATTTATAGCATTCATTCTTTTTTTATTTTATAATAAGGGTATCAAAGCGAGTGTTAACATAAAATAACTTATATGAACCGGAAACTATTACCGGTACTGTGTTTACACAAGCAGGTCGTATTACACTAGTTCCTAATAGTTTGCGATAATGTTGGTGAACTTGCCCACGTGCCGCTTCGCCAACACGTCGGGGCGAGGTAATACATGTGAGATGTGGGTAAACGGAATATTCTGGTAATCTTTTGTAGTATTTGTACATAGTATTGTATCGTATAAAACCAGATGTTTATTTCTTTGCTTGGTTTAACAGTAAATCTACTGTCACGTTTAGGTGGGTCCCCCTTGTCTAATGTTCCAAGTGTCGTCAATGATCATTAAGGTTGGGAGATCGATGTTGGGGTCACTAACTAGTGTTACAATCTTTACGATATATTGTACGATTTCAAATCGATTTCACCATGAGAAGTAATGTTAAATGTTTAAGTGATCGTGGATGGTTACGCTCTATCATGGATCAAATCTTTTTCTTGAGGCCACAGTATTAACGGTCCTGTATAATCCCTTATTGAATGTCGTTGGTTATCGGCCTACTGATGTCACTGCATTCACGTATCATTTTATCCTAGTGCTAAAACTTCATAATACTATATATACTAGTTTAGGAGGAAAAGTAGGTTCACGTGCATAGGGTTTTTTTTTTGCCACTTGTTTTTTTAAATCTTGCTTATTTTAAGATTTTGCTAGATAACAGGCTGAAATAATGTCCCGTTTGATTCGTTTTTAACTCCACATTACAAAATGATGGAGGTATAGATGCATTCTATGCACGTCAACCTACCTTTGCTCCTGAACTATACTAGTGTCAATGTTGTCACCAGTACTGGCAAAATGCCCAATAAGTGGAATCACGATTGACAATACTCAACTGATTATCTGAATAATATATACATATAAACTTATAGCGTCTGTTTTGTAGCCATAGAAAGGTAAGTTGGCTCTTTGAATGAATCTGTGTGTTATACACAAAAAGTCGGTTTCATTTTCTCGTAAGAAGATTTCTAAGCATCCTCTTCTGTCCTCCCTTCAGAAATCACTGTACCATTCGATTTGTGGAAGATTTTTTAAAGCGAGCATAGGGGATGCAAAAACCCACAAAACCAAGCAATTATCCGCTTAGAAATCTTCTTACAGAACAACACCGACTTTAACATTACCTAGATAAAACAGATTCACTCAAATAGCCAAACATATATTTATATTTAGGTCAATCTTTAAATTGCTTTTTTCTTTCTTTCTAGGGTATTCCCCTAATACACAAAACAATTTGATTGATGGCGTAGGCTTCTGATTAACCAATCAGAAGCCTACGCTTAGCTCATTAATAAGGTTCAAATATATCTGCAAAAGTATTCACAGCCAAAGTATTAAGAATCATTATTTAAAACAGTTATAAAAATTGATCATTTGAACACTTCAAAGCATTCCATTGAATAACTTGAATTTGTAGCACAGTTCTAGACAAAAACTAATCTCTCTTTTTTACAGTCAAAACTGGTATACAAAAGTGTTTACACGTGTACTTATTAAAATACAACTAATTTTGTAAGATACGAGCCGGCTTTTTTGCTGTAAAGAAAACTGTTTTAAAGTGCTGTAAACATATTAATATTACTGAATAAAAAATGATGAAAAAATCTGAAAAAGGTGCAGCAAATACATTTCCATGCCGGTATATTCTGGACAGCCTTTGAATATATGTTAAATTAGAAGCCTCTAAAATGCTAAGAAAGACAATGGTAAATACATGGTAAATTGTATTTAAGCCTCTTTATATACAATAAAATTACTTTACTATTACTGTGCAAAAACAAGACATTATTTTGCGGGTAGTTTTTATTAGTAAATCTTTTATAGTACCGGTAGTGGGGTCCATTTCAAAAATGTTATTATACAAAGCATATTCAGCCAAAGTTACACTATACAAACAGAGCTAGAGACTTTGCTTGTATAAACTTTTATTAAAAAAAATTAAAAAAAGACGGACTGAAATTCATACAGATAAACTTGTTACAACGTTGTCCTTGGTGGCTCAAATTCCTCCGTGCTGATTGGCCACGGATTCTCGTAGCTGTTGACTTCGGCAACTGTTGACCTGTTGTAACAAAAGGAACGAAAAAAAAATAATACACATGAAGATATAACAAGATTGTATTAGGACTATACACCCTATCGAATAACTGTGGGGCGGGTGGGTTTTTGGTTCATCTGATACACAAATGATTTTATCCATGTATATCCAAGTGAACCGGAGGACTGACCGACCTACAAGATGGCCACTGTACATGCCAGGGTCTACACTGTAAATTAAATAGTTATAATGAAATGTAAAAATCATGTTATTTTTACAATCCCAACTGGATTGTCTGAATTTGATGTTTGAACATAACAAGTAAGAGCTGGGTTATAGCAACAAACTAAGACGCCTAGCTTCTCTGGCCTCAATGGCAATATTATCCGTTGGAATGATTCACGAAATGACATGCGGTATCGACAGCACAAGGCTTATTTTCGTGACAAACTTCATCTGTATAATATCAGAACAAATACAACTCAGAACAAGTCTTGGGCTTTATTATGGCCATTACAATTTATATAATACGTTCTATTAAATGTGACCCAAATTTTTTAGATTCCCCAGCCATGGCTCGGAACAACCCCATCCAAGCGAGGGCGCTGTGATGCACCGCCAATAACCATTGGCCCCGGAGAGCTAAGGGTCTTCTTGTGAAGGTGGTTCTTGGTAACAGCACAACTTACACCACTCATTAGTACTCAACAGGACCACAAAAACGAATCAATCTCTGCTATCATCTACAGGCAAAACTCACAAGCGGAGTGGTTGAACTAAATCATGCACATGCAGACCAACGCATGCACAGGAACGTTAAGGTATATAAACTCCTCAAACAAAGTTTGGAAAGTTTTTAAAGCAACGTATTTCTTATGTAAGAAATAGGTAGCTCTAAAAGCTTTTCAAGTTTTTGTTGAGGAGTTTCTATACGTGGCTAGCTAAGCAATGGTGGAAGGGGAGAGAATGTATTTACAACGAAAAATAAATCAACCCACAAACATTACCACAGCATGCTAAGCACAAACGCACCCAGGCTGTTAGAATTGGGTTAGAGGAAATGAAAGAAGAACGTTATCAGAACTGAAGCACGATTAGGTCTGACAGACTGAGGCACGATTTGTTAAGGTATCCCTTGTTACGTCGGTAAACACTCGCCGTCTATTAAATCTTGTATTATTATGTATTTTTCTAAACCCACAGACATATTGGGGCCTTTTTTCTTTCTTGGTGGTGCACAGGTTATCAGAATAACATTATCAAACCGTCAATATCCAGCCACAAACATGATACTGAGTTTGAGGCAAATGATGCTTCTTGAACATTTCTGGACAGACAGATTTTTCTCAGTAAGTGATGACAATCAACTATACTCTTTTCTTTTTAAATGCTCACTGTTTTGTCAATATTTTTGTTGGTAATCTATTTATTTATTCATTATTTATCTATTGCCCCCCTACCTTGCCAATTACCATGCCCTAACACCCCTCTGCTCCATATACCCATGTTCAAAGATCAAATTCTAATTTAAAGAACAATTGCAAAACATACACTAACAACTGTGGAGATTGAAAATATTGTGTGGGTCAAACCATGAGAAATGTTTGCGGCGCCATGAGAAACAGCTATTCAATTCTCCTGTGCAACATGAGATCAGCATTTAACAAAATAGCACGTACGTGGTTCACAAGCTGAACTATGGTTTCAATAAAGCAAATGATACATTTATACCGACGTAACAAGGGACAATGTCACACACACACAAACAAAAAACGTGCCCCAAACCTGGCGAAACGACCCGGAGGAAAAAAACAGGACAAAAAAAGCGAGAGACCTTTTGGTAGGCGGAGTGTTGTTGTCTTTATGTGGAAGTCCGTTCATCAATACTATCCAACTAGGATCGTCGGCGTCATACCTGCTGTCATTCAGGCCGTAGTTCTCCATCGGACTTGAGTAGTTCTTGGAGCGGTCCAACGGCGTATCGTCCGCACCGTGCATGCGTGCGGCCTCTTCCGCGTCGTAATTGTACTGTCGGTTTCTGTGAGTATAGAGAGAACAGAATGAGACTTGCGGAGTGAAGTCCTCTTTACACGTGTGTAACCACTTCTTCTTCTAAGGCCAAATAAAATAAATAGTTGGTTTCAGGTTTCATGGAAATATTTTTATGGGTAGGTGGGTAGGTAGAAAAAACCTTTTTTTTATTTTTTATATTGAATTTTTTTTATATATTGAATTTTGTACGCGTGTAATTGTACCGCAGCTCATTGATACATATATACTGCCTGTACTAAAACACTTTAAAAAGACAACTGAAACCACAAGTTCATGTCAAATAATTCTAGGCGCTGGCATTTTTAACAGGTTGGTAAGAAACCTGAAACCAAATATTTATTTTCTTTGGCCTAAGGGCAGAAGCCAGGTGTATGTGTGGTAGCTTTGGAAAAACCAGTCACGTAGTGAAAATCATTGGCGTTTTGTTTGGTTGGAACATGGTAAAGCTGGTTCTACGGGAAATGTTTTTTTAATTTTTTTCAAATCGGATTAAAACTTCCAAGAATATCACAGAGCAATTCTCTGAGAGAAAAAAATGGGCTGCAACGTGATTTTTGACTTTGAACTACCCACATCAAAATGGGGAGGATATATCGCCTCAGATAGATCAACCCTTCAGAAACTGTAGCAATTACTCGTGCGACGTTCGGGTGTCAACACAGTTCTGGGCATGTCTTTAACAACCATTTGATTTTGCTCTTATTTTCTCGGTGAACTATCATTGTGGAAAACCATGCTGGTTTTTAGAATATAATAAAAAACTTATTCAGTGGAAAGATCTCGCATAATATCAGCTTTTGGTTTTATTTTTTTTAAGATTATCTGGTCTTAAAGGGTTTAATCCGAGGGGAAGAGATTTTTTGTTAATCTACAATGTTTTAAAACATTTAATTGTTGGTTGAACTGATGGGGAAACTTGAAGACGTTTTGATTTTTGTATGTCAATCTATTTTAGTTTTAGTAAATAGGTATATAATAGTTAATAAATGAAAGTGAAAAAAACACACAAGCAGATGAAACATCTAACTACGTCACAAATGATCCGACTGAATATGAATTACAACTTATTTTCAGTTCCTACTTTTTTGACCCAATTTCCGAGACTTTCCTCCCACCCCTAAACAACTTCTGCTGTAGGCTTTGCCATTTCACATTCATCAAACGGCTACCATCGGGGCATATAAATTAATCAACATATCGATACAGTGGATGGACCTATCACAGGCCACTGCTACAGGCCTCCCTGTCCCACTAACAAGGGTCTGCCCTACAAGATGGCCGCTGTAGAGTTTACAGGTCAAAAGGCCACCGTAATTTATAGTTAACTAGCAGGGGTAACCCGGCGCCGACCGGGTTATAAAACACATCCGTGTCCCTTTTTTTATTGTTTTTTTTTTTCATTCAGAACCACCCTGAGGTCATGGTGATTCAGAATATATATAGTGTTGGGGGTCTATATGTTATGGTTTCTGAGTTCAGAGCATTCATACATTTACACGGTTTGCCCTTTATGTAATATAGATAGATAGATTAAAAGCAGACAAGACTGAGTATGATATACATGTAGTTGCACTCTCCCTTTTCAGATTGATATAATGTTCGTAAATAATATGAAATTGATGAGGAAAAATACAGCTACAGTTAGTTACAAAGATTTTTTGGGTCGACCGCAATAATTAATTTTGGCAAGAAAGTACTCTGTAACTATTCGTAGATGGATTTTCTTTCTCTCATTTTAGAACTAATAACGAGGACATACCTACCTAAAAATTCATTTCAACATTTGAAATTATTTTCTCAAGTTGAGATTGGTTTGAAATCGGACCGTACATCTTTAAGAGTTGGGGGAAAAAAAAGGAGAATAGCTTGGCACTTGCCCTATTGACTCGGAATCCACGCGGTGAAGGTAAGTGGTTCGCCTAGTGAAATAAAATATTGATGAAGGAAATAATAAAGACAACTCAAATGAAACAAAACTAAATAAAACGGATGATAGCTGTGGTAATAAAATGAACAATTAGGGCGTGATTGTGAAATCATAAGAAAAAGCAGCCATCTTGCTGGGCAGTCACATGACTTATCCACAAGATGGCCGCTTTCTAATAGGGTCTATAGGTCATGCAATCTGAGAAAAACCTGTCGGATGTTGTTGTCGATATTGGCAAAATAGCGGTAATCACAAATGATTTGACACATGTAAAAGTCAGTTTTGAAGAAAAGCGCAGTCTACAAAAATGAACCTTTTCGTGGTTTTTCTCAGATTGCATCACATCTACTCCTTTGTAGTTCAGAGTTCACTTTATACGGATTGCCGAACAGAAATCATATAGCGAGGCTTTTCGGTGAGTACTGACTGGTATTATAAACCGATTTAGTAATTTTTTATTTCATGTGAACCAAGCCAGTTATTAAGTAAATCATTAGTATACTCAGTATAAGTAGGGTTTACAGTCCCCTGGAGGGGTCAAGACATCACCGATACTGGTTGGGGTTCGTACAACCAAACCCCCCACGATAGGGCGGACATGAACTCCTCCTTGGTGTTGGCTTCGGGATCTGTTCTTGTCTAGTTTCTATTTTAACCTTTATGGAAAAGGCACCGTATCATTATTCGTATTCTAGTATCCAAGCACGTGTCGTCCGAACTACAAAGAGTCTTAATCATGGAAGATGTTTGCGTACAGGTATACAACATAACAAAGCTACTGTGTGTGTGTGCAACAGGCATTTCATGCAAGACAAGCATCAATGTGCAACAATTCATGCAATAACAGGTTTTGGACAAGTTGTAACTTTGTATCTGAACCCTTCTTTCAATCACAGAAGCATGGATTGAAATGGTATAAAGTGAAAGGTTTGAAATGATAGCATGCATGACCCGATGCACGACCCTCGACCCACGACCCTCGACCCCCGACACATGACCCCCGACGCACAACCCCACTTTAGGAATGACCACCTACCTCGGTTTGCAGTTGTTGTAAATGACCGCGATAATGACAATAAACAAGATAACCATGACAACGGATCCCACTATGATAGCGATCCAATAGGGCTGGATGAGGAGGCCGCCACTAACTGCTCCAGGGTCACCAGTCACAACTGGACGGGTCGGAGGAGGAGGAATAACAGACAAAACAACAACATCATTAAACGCATTGCCACCTAGATACAGGATATCCCATAAAGCCGGCAATGGCTAAACAAAACAACAAATAGGAGTCTTAGTGGCAGTGGAAGCGAAACCAGGGGGACTCGAGGGGGATCAGCCCCTCCTCAACGAAATGGAAG
>JAVCKS010011595.1:2662-16088 GCA_032273685.1 Pteraster tesselatus
CAGTCCAGTGGTTATTTTAAGCACCAAGACTGCCCGACTGAGTCAAGTCAAGAAGTCTACTAGACCCGCGGTGATTACAGGCCCTGTACTCTAGATACGATGTATACCATAAGTCAAATCATGATAAACAATCGACCCAACAAAATCCTCCACTACAAATTCAAAACACATGTACAGTACTGTAGCATTGATTATGTGAAGCATGCATGGTACATGTACTTGTCGGGTATTCAAGCTTGATTGACTTCTTAAATTGATTTGAGACATTCTTCATTGTACTGACAAGCGTGTGGACATTTGTGAAGCATCGTGGCACATGCGGTTTATGAATGTCGTACGTACATGTACATGTACGTAGAGTACTGGCCGGCACAATGGGATTTTGTCTTCCAAGAAACAGGAGAATCAATCAAGATTGAATTTGTATTGAATGGATAAACTGTAGCTGACGTGTACTGTACACGTGTACATGTACGTACATGTACATGTACGTACACTGTAGTTCTTTCTATACTGTCATAGGAGAAAAACATGGCAATGACACAGTTTCTTGGTGGTGTTTACAACTGGTACTTAAAGTAGTATTATAAAAATACTTTGTCATAAACCCGGGGCGGGTGCACATTGTATAGTCGGAAATGCTGATGTCTGCAAGGAATTTGATCTGGGGGCGATGTGTCACACTGGCAATATAAATATATGCAGATTCTGTAGCCCTTGTTAGAAGATACACATGTACATGTAGGTATCTGGTGCTGTCGGTTGCGTGTCTTACTGTAATCCATCCCCCAATCCCATCCCCCTGTAGTATTGGGTGTGGCATTTAAACTGCCACACCCCATGCAATAATGCAACAATGAACCCCTCTCCAAAAACCTCAATCATACATCCTTTTGCGGGATTTGATCCTACAATGGAAGTGAACCAGGTCCGATCCTGTTGAACCTTAGTGTTTACACTACTTGTTAATCAGCCTTTGCTGAATCAGACCTGGGTATGAACCGGCTTGCCTGTTTACATGTACACGTACATCTAGCCATTTGGTGAACGTGGCAGTTAGTCATCTTCACCAAGGACACCACACGTACATATCATGGAAAAACCTTTCAAGATCGACCACTTACAGTATTCTAATCTCCTGTTGATTAATAGTTGTAAGTAACCAAAGGTAAAACAACAATGTGTATTTTCTTTCTTTTCCTTTTGTGGTCATGCAAACGTAGAATTCAAGGCTCAAATATGCGCATGTTGAGCAAATGATGGTATCCTGTTTAAAATACATGTACAATGTACCTCTTTATTAAAAGTAGAAGCTTGTACATGTACATGTATATCATCAAATTCTTAATTAAATCTTAATTTTTAATTCCTAAAGAAATATTATATTAAAGTAACACTATAGTGTCTCCATATTGTATATTCTGGTTGAAATTCATCTTATTCATAGACTATCGGTCGCTTATACAGTATACATGTACCGGCCATTACACCTTCACAAACTGCATGAATCAACTTTGATTCATGCAAATCTGTTTACGAGAATCTTTGCGAGACTAGATTCCCGGATTTTGTTGCTGAATGTTGATCCCTGCTGCAGGCCCTCAGGCTTAAAGTTTGACTCTATTATGCAGTGGGATTGAACATTATATCATCGTGAATCTAATACTGATAGTTCATTGGGTTTAATCGTTAACAATGCCTCAATATCTTGCGTTTTGTTGGTTGTTCGAATGGTGCTAGACGACTCGGGACAATCGGTGCAGCTTTTTTCAGTCGGGTATCATTCACTGCAATTTTATCACTTTGTTGATTTTTTTTTCGCTTTTTTTTCTTTCTTTATTATTCAAATCTTTTTCAAATGTGTTTTTTTATGAGGACAGAATGTAAATAAAAAAACACGGAGGACGTCTTTTTTAAAATTTTATTTTATATTTTTTGAAATAAATTTACAAGCAATAAGAAACCTGCAAATATTCTATAGTGGTGGGCACTATGGAAAGTTAGAGTTTATTACATGTATAATATTTCAAATGAAATACAGTTGTACATGCATGTATTATACAATGTATGAAGTTTGTTTGCATCCCTGTTATGTTTGTTTGTTTAATTAACAACATATTTCAAGCTACTGAGCTAATTGTAATGAACTTTTACCGAGGGGTAGTCCTTGGTGCAAGGTACATGTACATGTACAAGCCGTTCAATTTTGGGAACGTTATAGCGTGACCTTACGATGTGACGTCGTAAAAATGCACAATTTTGAAATACATGTAAGGCAATTTTTTTTTCTTTTCAAAGTGACGTCAACAAATGCGAGATAAGACACTTTTTCACTTTTTCGACCATACTGTAAGTCAGTTAGTCAGTCTATTGTTGGATTGCTTTCATATTACATGCAGATGCATGTGCATGTACATTGTACGTACATTTGTACATGTACATTCCCCATGTGAAACATACGCATCTGTGTACGGAAACGGATCTGAGAATGCACAAGTATGGATTTTGTTCAAGAATTCCACTTGCAACAAAATTTAATAAATGGTAAATGATAAACTGTAGTTATTTTTCGTTAGGCCGAATAGTATACATGTATACAATGTACCATGTATTATATTCAAGATTCTGTGCTTGCTTTCAGTGTCATTCAGTTGCTAGCCATTTTATTTTATATTTAGACTATTCATTCGTTTATGAATTTTTTCTTTCCCTTTCAAACTTTCCCAGAATGCTAGTCAGAATAACAGCCGAGGGTCTGCGCTTGCCCTGGAGTCAGTCGGTACCCAGCCGCTCTTCGAGGAGGAGACGTTGAAAGAGACTGAAGGCAACAACAGAAAAGTTATAGGTGAGGACCCCCTTGCTTGGGACGCTAGCTTGCACGCATTTCGTTTGAGCTGTGCTCTCCATGAGAGTTGTACAATGTACCGCTGCCTTGAGACCAATTTCACTTTGAATGTTCAATTGCTAAGTTGATACGCTGTTGGTGTAGCCTTGTTGTCAGCTTGAAAATGGTGTACATGTACATGTACATGTACATGTACAGTACCGGCCAAAAGTTTGAATGACATGTTTGGGATGAACTTGACAGAAAAGTTAAAACAAAGCAGCCAACTTCAGCTGAACATCTCTGGCAACTGCTGCAGGAGGCCTGGCAAAACATATGAAGTGATTTCCTCATGTAACTTACTGGACATAAAATGCTGTAAATTGTTACTAAATATAGTTTTTCAACAGACCTGTGTGCTCAAACGTTTGGCCGGTACTGTATGGCATACACTGTAGAAGACTAAAAATTTTCTTGTCAAAATGAATGATTACATACATGTACATGTAGCTGGCAACAATAATTAATTTTGATTTAAGAAGATTACTATCCCTGGAGGAATTTGTTCATGTAAATTTCCATTAGAAAGCAATTCCAAAATCTCAATATTCTTGGTTTGTGACTTTACTCCTCTTGTCTCATGGTACACAAATGTTTATCCTCTCCCATGTGGAATTGCTCAATATTCCTGTAAGGAAGAGTCTAGCATCAATATCAATTACCTCTCTAAAGTTTGACTTGAAGGTGTCAGGGTGAATGATGTCTATGCAGGAAGAAGATTTTTTTCTCTTTTCAGGAAGCACTAAGGATGTGACCAATAGTGAATAGTATTGGACTAGGGCTAATAGATTGGGCTTGTCCGAAACAGCTAATTATACAAAATGAAGTTGTGTGTAAACCTGTCCAGTCCCAAACAAGTAATTATTATGAAAGGATTTACTCCACAGGCCACTACATGTAATCTCATTCATTGCTTGGGACTAGATATTCGAGCAAGTGTGACATGTACATGTACATGTCACACTTGTGTTTCTTTAAATTCTACACAAAATGTACATACGTGTACATGTACATGTACAGTACCTGTACAACCATGTACACATGTACATGTACTAAACTTGATTTGTCATGTTACCTTTTTTTAATTATAAATTTACACATATTCAATTTTAATACATGGTTCTATATTTTGTTCATCTTAGTTTTGAACACACTTCCCAACGGTACTATCAAAGTTATCCAAATCTGTGTTTTAGGGGTTTT
Source organism: Pteraster tesselatus (assembly GCA_032273685.1). Taxonomy (NCBI): domain Eukaryota; kingdom Metazoa; phylum Echinodermata; class Asteroidea; order Velatida; family Pterasteridae; genus Pteraster; species Pteraster tesselatus. The sequence goes on from JAVCKS010011595.1 coordinate 6,750, forward strand.
AACTCTTTATGCTATGGTTAACCTGCCTAGATTAATTCATCCATTGCACCTAGAATCCGCTGACAGCGGCTCAGAGAAAACCAGCACATTACGGCTAAAAACCGCTCTCAGCGACTCAAGGAAAACAGAACATCAAAATAATTCTGCCACAGCATGTACTACAAACAGTTTTAAATTTGCTACCTTGTATAAATGCACCTCCCCTTGTAAATCATTTATGCTGAACCTTGACGGGACTACTGAACCTTTATTGCCCTGGGGACCTACTAATCACATAGTTACTGTAATCCTAGAGTGCATACTGTAGGTGTAATGGATCCTGTGTTTTGCTAAATTACTTTTAATGGCTTGTCTATGCATAATAGCCAATTCCTATTAGCCACAAACCCCAAACATTATACAGACTCATTTGGAGGTATTTTATTCAGCTGTTTTTTCTCAAAACTACTGTAGATAGTAGGCTTAGGTAATAATTTAGTTATTTTTCCCTTCACAATTTTTTTGGATTCATGAAAGAACACCTGTGTACTGGTGATTTCCTATTAAGAAAGCCAACAAGTGTAAATTTAAACTCATAACTACTTGTAACATGATACAATCGGTTTTATATCGAGAACTACCTTCCTCCCCACCCAGTAAAGGCAGGCACTTATTGACAGGTCGAGTAAGGTTATTGTAAACTATTTTACGTGGTCTTGCTCGTTTATATTGGCAATTTCCTAAGAAAGCCACACAAGGGAACCTATGGCAGGATACACAACTTTTTGCTCTTGCGTTTCGTCCTCCTTTTGAAAACGTTATTTTCGGTACTTTACAGAAACAAAACGGCACTAGTGGCCAACGTGCGTGATTGTCATTGAGATCCGGGGAACTTAGACATGTCCTCTGCCCGCTGTTTCTGGTCGTTTTGACTACGTACAGTAGCACCAGTAATGCTAGCCACATACTTCCCGATAATACTTCCCGATAATTCTTCCCTAATCTGATTTGTAGAACTCCGGAAGCTCCTAGCCAACCTGGAGCACATGCGGTCACGGCTCAGATCGGATCCACAGAATACGGAGAAGTTGGCGTTTCTGAGTGACCTCTTCCATAATGCTGAATTTCAGCAGGCCCTCGAGGTCCACAATCAGGTGACGGGCGTCCACCAGCGCAGAGACGTTCCCCTCCCAGTGGCTGGGGATGTACAGACTTTAGCCGCAGAGGTATTATCTACAAAATAATTGTAATTTTTGCTGTTTCGGACACCGGGCCGAAACAGCTCTTGTTTTCCTTAAGATTATTATATTTTTTTAGGGTACAGTACATGCATTGTACATCATCTGAAGATGTGTCTCGTTTTGAATTATTTTTGGCCACTGCATGTTGGGACAAACTTTGTGATTGTTTGTTTGTTTGTTTATTTGTTTATTCTTTCTTTATTCTGAATAGCTCTTTCAATACAATGTACTGGTCTCCCAAGAGGCCAAGGTTAAAAATGAAATGATGTCTTAATACAGTAGAAATAATATATACAATGTGTACAAAAGAAAGAAAATACAACTATAATCATGTACATGTACATTGTACATACAGAGTTATTCATATGACCTAAATTAAGATCAAGGTCAATTCAACCGATGGCATTTTTTAAAACATCACGGCCATTGTATTGAAGTTAATTTGATTAATCATGTGAGAATTTATAGATTGTTAGTAAGGCCAGTGGTTTAAAAAACAATTCATAAATTTGCCTTAAATGAAGAATCATTTGGATATTTAAAACATTCACGTCTGGACAAAATTGAAAGATATTGTGATATTAAGGCAAATCCACAAACACCGACTATCAAACAAGCTAATGCTTGAACTATATTTTTGCTACACCGATTTGGGTTTGTCTTGGTACCTAAACTACTCTTTGACTACTCTTTAAAATTAATAGTTACAAATGAATAATAAGCTGAGGTATCTAACAACCTATTTCATTGTAGAAATTCTTAAGTTACCAAAGTAATTCAGAGTTTTGCCGACGATTTCGATCTTCTCACGAGGATCATTTTCAAGGCAATGACAGGAACAAGAGTAAAGGCCTAAAGAACTTCTACAGTGTACATGTATCAACTAACCAAAGAACCAAAAAGCCTCAAGAATAACCTATTTTATTGGTTGTAAGAAATAGTATACAAATATACACTGTCTTGAGAGATTCTGGTTAAAACTATTGGCAAGAGGTGACTCCAATAGTACTATTTGCTGAGGGGCGTAGCCCCGAAGCAAATAGTACTATGTTTTCCAATGAAGTAGTGTTAGTGCAGTTACTGCGGCTCAGCGTAAATTGCACAGCGTGAGTTGCCCGCTGAAGGCATTGGAAATCCCGTACGCGCGTACGCTCGCGCGCTGAATTTTCAACTCTCATATAGTACTTTTTCAGAGCAACCTAAAAATAGTTGAAATATTTCTAGTCACGTGAACAGCTCTCGACCAATCAAAAATCGATACATTTTTGATGCAGGATATAATAGCTAATAACCAGGCCTAGCATTAAACAGAGGCTGTGGAGGTCATATCCTCCGTTGCCCCATGCATGTGCTGCTTGAAATAGTAGCTACATGTACATGTAACTACAAGACCAGGCTGTTTTATACAATTATATAAATCTGCTGTGAATCACAGTTGAGACGTTTGAGCCGCTGTGAGCGGCTCACGGTAGGCAAAGAGTTAAGGTTTTTTCACACGAAATAAACAGATGTTCCATGATAGTCCTTAGAACACAATGATAATAAATCTATATCTTATGAATTTTACTTCAAGTTAACACAAGCACAGGTATGTAGTCCTGTAAAAAAAAAAAAACATTGCTGAAAAATAATCAACCTGCTAGCTACACAGATACCAGTGAAAAGCGATAAACAGTATTGACCTTTGACTTCCCAAAAGATTACATGTATGTGACATGGGAGGTATTCTGCACTGTGCGAAAGGTCATGTCCAAGTTTGAACAACATCCATGGTTAAGACAACTATCGCCTGTCACCAAGGACACTAGTTTGAGTTTGAGACTTTACTTTCAATTAAATCTGTTAAGATTTATGGTATTCAATCTATTTCCTGGTGTCTGCATGCAGGCAAATTCTAGAAGTGATAGTGGATCAGTGATATCTTGTCTCTATAGATGACCGGGTTGGACTGGTTCTGACCAGTTTGAACTGGTTTAATCGCACCGGTATTTACTGTCTGCATTCCAGGTGAAAGCTGAGGCTAAACTTTCGCAGACTAGTGAAGAAGAACAGGAGTTAGGCAGGATACTTGAAACGCCTCAGTTGAAGGTAAGGAATTTCATTGCCGATAAGGAATGATAGTATGGTTGTATCAACTTGTGGGGTACATGTACATATGTATGTTTGTATGTACCGTTATGCATGCTAATTACAATGAAAGTCACAGTTTGTCCCAAGGCTAGTGGCTCATCTGGCCGAAACTTAACTCCAATTTCCGTAGCATGAAGTGAATGACAGCATTACTCCTCCTGGGTGGGATGCTGGTCCATTGCAGGTTGACCCCTGGCATGCTGGGTTCACTAACAACTTGCCCCGTACCCATTTACTGTATACACCTACATGTAGATAGAGAGAAGTGTCTTGCCCAAGAACACCAAACATAGAGCCTCGCAGGCCTCAAACCCTTGGATCTCTACATGTCTAGAAAAGTCTGATCATACACTAAACCACTAGACCATTATCCTCTAATCCAAACATAACTCCGATTTAAACTAGACTTTATACAGTAGGAAGATGCTTTACCATCTACAGATCCGGATTCTTTAAAGAGTTAGAAGCAAAGATCGTTGTGTGAAGTTTGCTCAATGACTAAACATGATGATGATAATGTAGCTTATATAGCGCTAGCATCCAACCTCACTGCGCTTAATAAACACTACATTAATACCAACGTTTGGTAGGCTCTGGCACAAACTGCAGCTAACCGCCAGAAACACTGGGGCATGCCTCTTCTCTTTCATGATAAGTATCCTAGGTTCATTAACGTGCGTTGCACAACACACAGGAAATACAGCTTAGCGTCCCATCTGGACGGGGAAAGTATGGTTAAGTACCTTGTCCGAGGACACAAGTGCAATGACTGAGACTCGAACCCACATTCTGATAGCACCAGAACTTGAACTTGAGTCCGAAGCACTAGACCGCTTAGCCACGACACTCCACAACGTTCAAACAGAATAGCTCATTGCACCCACTTGTTATATTACCCACGATAGGAAGTTACACAATTGTAATCAAATATTCTAATGGACGTCATAGACAACTCATTTTATTAAAGACGTAATGTCTGGATACAGACTGATTTTTCTTTGAGAAATAATTGTCAATGTTGATTCCATAATTAGGGAGGTCTGCCCTTGGTATTAGATTTAGAATGTTTTATGGCTTAGAAAACACTCCAATCCATTCATAGATAGTTACAGAGTATTTTCCTATAAACTATTGCTACCAGCCAATAACTATTGTGCAAAAACAAGAAACAATGTACACAACGCTGTGCAAAAGTGTTGTTAAACGTCATGTTGAAAATTGTACTACTGGTGGGTATACACTTTTACACGCCAGTGTTTTTGTACACAACGGGGATAGTTTGCCCTCGGAGTAAATTAACATCATTATACATTGTGTGTAAACGTAAGGCTGTTTTGGGATTCAATGCCAGAGTGATAGTTACTACAGAGAAAGATAAACGGTATTTCAAATGAACACGCACCCTTTAGTTTGGATGCAAGTGTAAAGTGGTTACGCTAAATCCTTTTTTACACTAGTGAAAAGTCGAAGTCAAACAGCAAATTCCAACGACGGGCATGAGTCATTGTAGAATTTGAATTTTTAATCTGTAATGAAGACAGTACCTTGTTTGTGTTAGCAACTGAAATCAATTTGATTACGACCTGAAGTCAATTTGATTATGACCTGGTTGAATTTGATTATGATTAGTTAGCTTGTGTAGACATACTGTACAGTAGTTAGTGTCGCAAAACAGCCTTTTTTTTCCCCATGCATATCATTGACTAAAAATAGAGGCACAAGGCTGGTTAAAATGTGGAGAAAGTCTTGTTGGTTCTAACGAGAACTCAAAAATACAAGGTTGTAACCCACAAACCTGACAACGACTAGAGCACACTGGTTGAAACATTGAGAATCTCTAAAGGTTCTATTAACGAGAACTCGATAATACTTGGTGTAACTCACAATGACTAGACTATACTGGTTGAAACATTGAGAAAATCTGTAGGTTCTAATCGAGAACTAAAACACATGTTTTATTCCACGAACCTGACAATGACAGGAGCATACTGGTTAAAACATTGAGAAACTCTGTAGGTTCTAAAGATAACTGAAATACATGGTACATGTACATGTACATCCTACAAACCCGACAATGACTAGAGCACACTGGTTGAAAGCCCCTGAAACCATTTTATCACTCCACTGTATTTTTCTCACTTGTACTGTTTGGAAGGGAAAAGGTCAAAGGCCACCATGGGTCATCCTAGACTACTACATGTCAAGTAAAATGCAGTCGGCATTCTACATGTATGTATTACAGTGTACATGTATATTTAACTTTATATAGAAGATCATAGCAGGTGTCCTCTTTGTAGTCCAGTACAAACATGTACACATGACAAATTGAGGTTGACACTGAATGAAAGACACAGTTACTATATTTATCTAGTTACCTGTAGACAACGCCCACTATAAAGGTACGTGGATTTCTGGGGAGTGGTGGGGGTAGCATTATTAAACCTGTCTTTGATAGGTAGTGACTTCCTCTGTCGTTATGACTGCTGTCTGCGAGACAGGGATGAATCAGGTGTTTGCCTCCGTGAAATGTTTTTTTGTGTTTTGTTTTTTTCATTTTAAGCTGTGGGATTTACAAAATGTGCTTTGTTACGGCACCATTTTATGTCAATCAATAGTATTCATGTTTCCAACACTAAGACACCTTTTAATGGAGAAAAACAAAGGTTTGCGTCATGATTTGGGACCATTCAATATCTGTCTTGTGTCACGTGAATACGTGAATAATCTTCATGTTTTCTACCATCTCTGCCCCTGGGTAAAATTCAGCTACATGTACATGTATAAGCAAAAGTTCTGCTAATAACCGTTCTGCACTCAATGGTAAGGTTTCCATTTGTCTGTCAACTGGGCGTAGAGAAGCAACTATATCAACTGCTATAAGCAGCATTTAACAAGTGTTTAATAATAACCAACTTGTCCTATGTCTCATGATGCAGTCATTTGTTGACTGCATAGTTAGACGTAGATAACACCACGATGAATAACCGTTACCACTATACATGTACAATGTACATGTATACGTAGTGTTCCTCATGTACATGTACTTAAAGCCACATGTGCATGTTACACCATGTACGTAAGTGCAACTTCTGTTTAAAAAAAATGTCGGTTCCAAAATAGTGTCTGCCCAAATAGATTCTGAATCGATATATACAGGTAATAAATGGTGTACCCTGGGGTTAGAATTTATGATATAACAAAAGAGGTAACAGCTTTTGGCCACTAAACCACTATTATTGTAGGCGTGATTCTCCTGCGTCTTTAACGATCAATATCAATTCACCCTGACATTGCAATGATGCTCAATATCAGAGTTCGACGTACAGTAAGGCTTTTTGTGTGCATTAGGCAGTTCAGCAGTCAAAGACTTTTTTCTACATTTTGGCATACAGAAATTGTTCATGTGTATTGTAAGTTAGTATACAAATATACACTGTCTTGAGAGGTTCTGGGTAAAACTATTGGCAAGAGGTGAGTCCAATAGTACTATTTGCTGAGGCGCGTAGCCCGAAGCAAATAGTACTATTGGAGTCACCGAAAGGAAGACACCGCTTGCGCGCTGAATTTTCAACTCCCAAATGGTACTCTCATATACATATAGTAATCTCATATACATATAGTACTTTTTCAGAGCAACCTAAAAATAGTTGAAATATTTCACGTGAACAGCTCTTGACCAATCAAAAACCAGTAAATTTTTGACGCAGGATATAATATGAAATATTTTGCCTTTATATAATCCCTACATGTACATTGTACAGTAGGTACCGGTACATGTATGTGCACCTAAATGCAGTATGGCCAATTGAAAGCGGTCATAATACATTACGATATATTTAATATAAATATATACAGGTAATAGAGCGTGTATTGTTTTTAAAGAGAAAGTGCCTATGTGACAGAAGTGGACGTTATTCGATAGTTTATGTTTAGCTATTCTATTTTTAAGGGTACATGTAGCTGAGATTCTTGTCTGTCAATGTGTTGATTTGGTTTTAAATGAGAACCGGTACTAGTGTATTTACATACATTGTGTCATGAATAAAAACGTGTATTTTGGTGTTTTTACTAATTTTGTTGAGCATGCAAATTAGATACCAAATTTGTTTTCGTATCAAATAAGTACATGCATGTCTTACAATATTAGACCGTTTTCAGAAAATTATTTTTCAGCAGGGCACTTTATACAGTACTCTTTGAACATAACAATCACGATCCATTTGTAGTTGAGAATCGCACCATTCACTTTTTATTGATAATAAACAGAAGAATTACTGGTAAAAGATTCACTTGCTTGTGCATCCATGCACACTACACTCTTTATTCTGTTTAAAGTCCCGTAACCGTTGCATTTAATGCTATTTCTTGGAAAAGTTCTGCTAAATTAATTCGCAAGTATTTGCGTAAATGGTAACATTAAAGTTTATTATTCGCATATTGAGAATTGATATATGGTAGCTTCAGTTGTTAGTCCACAAGGGTTAGTAACCTTGTAAGCGAGTTTTTATTTGCCCTCGGCACGGCAAGCTAGCATATCTCAACAAATCCCTGTAAATAATATAAAGTTTTCTCCTAAAGCTACCGGGACATTAAACAAAACATACACACACAAATTGAACTTATGCTCCTTGTAATATGATCCCCTTCCCAAAATGACTTCATTACAGCTTCCCCTCCCTTTGATCTTGATTCAATAAAGGCCACTCTAAATAGGCAATTTGAGCTCGTTAAAGTGGGCCGCTGGGATTTTGTGCTTGGGGAGGAGGTTCTTGTGCACTATATTGGTTCAGAAACGGATGTTTATCAGGGAAGACATGTGAGGGAAGTGGCCAGTATCTACTGTATGTGCAGGGAGTATTTTGGTGCAGGTACATGTACTGTAGCGGCTCAAATTGAGATCAGAAGCCAGAAAACTTCCCCTTAAAGGAGAAGTTCCCCGTCGATATTCTGCTTTAATGTCTAAACTGTTTGGAGTAAGGGAAGAGCGTTTGTCAAGCTCGGTTGTACTACCTGCTATCGCCATTCTATGGAAGCCGTCATAACTGTCTTTAAAGCATTGAAATCCTATTCTCCCGCACGGAGATCTGATGTACCAGCTTGCAATCGTGGACGTCGAACAAAAGAATTGGAAAGCAAACAATGGGTCCACGATTGACAGAAGGTCCACGGTTGTAAATCATGTACAAAACCAACGGGAGCTCAGGAAATTGATTAGAGTAGAAACAAAAGAGGAATACCGGGAGAACAATGGGACGTCCACGATTGCAGGCTGTTACACACTTGCGTGTGTGTGTGTGTGTGTGTGTACACGCACCTACTTACGGGGTACTAGTTAGAGGGTAATACAAAGAGTATAATTATACCCCACAAGTCGGCTTTAGAAATATTGGAACCCCACCAGGAAATTTGTAAAGAAGGAACTAGGGAAAAGAAAGAAATAGTTATAATGTCTACAATAGGTGGAACAATGCAGTGCCCAATAAGTCAGTCTGTGTGTGCATGTGTGTGTGTCTTTCTGTTACTCCGCAACTGTTGTAGCTCAAATCTAACTTCAAACTTATTATTGGGAGGTTTGGGGTCATGGTTAAGGTAATGTGATGACTGAAAATCATTAATCAACGATGTCCCTTGGGTGGTTTTGGTACCAAAATATTACGTTTATTTGGTACGAATCCAATTGTTCAGCTGCAAAGCAAAGAGTGCGCTTATCGACGAACAACCGCGCAGTATGGGGCGTTGTTTGAGACACCGTTCCGATTTAAATCATTGTGGTCAAGATTTTTCGGCAGTTCAACTTTGCACACCTTGGTTTAAACGTTCTATTTCTCATCTATAGCCTATGCAAAGTCTACCTGCCCCTTTGTCTCTTTGGGTGGACTAACTTTATTTGTATGCGTGATTATATAATTTATTTTTTTGTTTAGTCATTGTTGATGGCTCACGACCAGATTGCCTCGAGAGATCCGACCGTCATGCTAGGCCTGGAAGA
>JAVCKS010011616.1:0-16086 GCA_032273685.1 Pteraster tesselatus
TGGGTGGAGGGGAGTGGGTGGAGGGGAGTGGGTGGAGGGGAGTGGGTGGAGGGGAGTGGGCGGAGGGGAGTGGGCGGAGGGGAGGCGGTGAAGGGAAGGCAGTGGAGGGGAGGGAGTGGAGAAGAGGGTTAGGGGGAGGGGATGGTTGTGAAGAAGTGAGGGTGTGGAGGAGAGGTGTAAAGGAAAGGAGAAGACGGGGTGAAGGTCAACTTCACCTGACAACTTAATTAAGAACCCCTGCACTATATGTACACTTGTTTGCTATTGTAAATTAGACAAGCTCCCACTCATTATGTGAGTTGACAGATATGGTAATTCCGTACCCTTTCTTGACTCTACACAGTAACACATTACAGTGAGGAACGAAGAGAGAAGAGAGAAGAGAGAGATGAATATTCTATGCTACCATCAGTCATTTGATGTGGCAAGTAGAGCTATAATATCGACAATGTTTCACTTGGGAAAACACTCCATAACGTACTGTACATACAATATGAATGATGCATTCAGCAATACCAGCAATAATACATGAATAATGCATGACTATTAGGCCAAGCCAAATGAAATGCTTGTTTTGCATCTACAGTATACCTTCCTTCCTTCTTTCTTTTTTTCCAATTTTGTTAAATTTTTGCCATTCTGTCTGTTTGTACTTTATGCAAGTGTAAGCTGTTTAACACAGAAATATTTTATACATTGTACCAAATTTGGCAAAGGAACCAGAATGTCAAAGGAACCATGCAGATCGTCGACACATTTGGTCAGAGTCATTCACAGCCTATCCACCTGTCTGTCTGTCTGTCTGCTTGAATGTTGCAATTTTTGGGGAACTATTTTTTAAAAGAGCCTAAACTTTACGTCTTACGATGTGAACACTATGAAAATATTATTTCACCTTAGAACAGCGGGTGTTTTTAATAACTAAGACATTAAACACATTATACCCTGGTATTTTTCATTCAAAAGATGATAACTTTTTAACAAAACAAGTGTCAAACATAATCAAAATAATTATGTTCTTTCCAGCTATATACATACATGTATATCAAATTAAGTTTTCACACCCAGTTGACTCATCTGTGCAGAGCCAGTCACCATCTCAAATACTCAGACACAATACGAAACCAAAACTATAAAATGAATATTGTATTGTGATAACAGGATGTACAGTTTGCCTTTACAGGAAGTCCTACCACATAATTATATCATAGAAGGTCGTACGATCCATTTTCTAATCGAAAGAACAGATTGGTTGTCGACAAACCACGGTTGCTATGGGAACTGGAGCCGAAAGAGGAATGCCCCTGTATATATTCTTTATTCTAGGCAACAAATATGCAAGTCAGAATGGTATTACTCTAAAGAAATAACACTCTGGTAAGAATGTAAATAAGTCTTTCATGGCCGGGTTTCGTACCAGAGGGATTTGTCATCGAGCAACTCATGTTTTAATCCAACTCAAGTTTTAATCCTACGCAGATAGTAGGCTGATTTTATCAGCTTTCATAACATGTCAGCATGGATAATGACATGTCCTGTTCGGTTACCGACCTAAACCCCCGGATTGAAAACCCTGAAACCACAAAATGCGGACTCAGGAAACAATCTAACAAAGCAGAACTCTTGAGGTTTTTCCCCCCATCTTTCTGCCTGCCAATCTCATTGTATTAACATTGATGTAAACAATGTACAACTTGTCATATGGAAAGGGGGAATTATTCTCTTACATGTAAGGTCAAAAACAGATAAAAGTCAAAAGTAAAAAAAAACAAAAAAAAAACTGCCGTTTCATAAGATGTAAGAGTAACTTGATAAACGTATCATGTTCCTTTGCTCAAATCTTGCATGGAATCCCACACAATAAGATCACAAGCACACACGCATTGTACCCACACAGTGCTTTGACGTCAGTGTGTGTGAAACACATATGCTAAAGTGTCAAACACTGACAAAACAAGCAATGGACATCGGACCAGCAAAAGAAAGCATATGTCCTTTGGGGGAGGGTTGTTGTACGTGATATTCTGGAAAGCTGTTTATGCTAAGAGCTGATCAAATTACGTGCATGGCACTCAGGGGGAAAATATTGGCCCACCACTTTCTTTTGTTTTTTTGTGTGTTCAACTTAAGGTGGGTGTACAAAGACGGATAATATCACAGATCCCAGTGTTTGTGGATGCAGTACTCACTTATCTACAAACTCGCGAAAGTCCAGCGCTGCGGTTGTGATAGACCAATGAGAAGGCGATATATATGACAAACGAATTAACATAAAAGCATTTCACATTTCCTAGCCCTATGTTTCATGAACAAAGGTTACGCGCCTTGATGGGCTAGGCGATTAGCCAGCCAGCGACGCTTAAATCATAAAACATACCAGTAAGATGACAAGCAATTTATTCAGGCAACAGATGTATATCCTATCAATGAATTTTTTTTATTGAATATCAAAATATTGGGTTTTGTTTTGTTCGATGATTTTGGGGTGAAGTGGACTGTCACACACGAACTTTATAACATTAGAATGGAAAGGAACTGACCACGCAGCCTTTAAGATCAACCAAGGATTTTGAAACGATGTGAGTGGGTTAATATATGATAAGATACGTGCGCACTAGCACAGGAAGAGACTCACAGTGCAGACCCACGCACAGAACTGGACCCCGAACAATGAACCCGCACGGTCTCGCACTGAAACTCAACACAACGAAGCCAAGGTTTCTACACACACAGCACACAGCCGTGGCTAGAATTGCGTGAATCCCTCGCAGGTTTCAGATTTACATGTAGATATACATTATGTAGTAGGCTTGTTTAAAAGGCAGTGTTGAAAATCTAACAATGGTAAAGAAATACAGCAACAGGTACTTAATAAAGGATTGATATAAAAAGCACATGTACTAGTGAATTTTTAATAGTAGTGATTGAGATTATTTTATAAATTGAAGGAAATTCTCAGCTTTTTTTCATGAGTATGTTTTTGACTCTAGGTGAAAACTTTCTCAAGTCTAAACCCCTGGACAATCACGTTCTAGCATGTGGCGGAATGTGAATGTACATGTATGTATAATGAAGAAAAATCCTCAAAAAGTACACAAATAGCAATACATTTTATTAAAGATACTAGTCCTGTTTTCTTTTACGGTATCAATCAAAACTGTGACATTTTCTGCATATAATACAGACCCTTGTAGTAGGCTATAAACTCTATTAGCCACCTTCTCTCTAAAGAAAAAAATATATGATACAGGTCTCTTTGGAAGGCTACACCTATAAGGAAGGACTAGGCAAACAAAACATCTTCTACCTCTAATAAAAGAGCCTTGTGGTGCATAACTGAATGAACCTCCTTCTCTCTAAGGATACGAATAAATAAGACAAAGTGATGTACTTACAAGCTGTTTTGCAGATCCAGTTACGCTGTCAGTTTTTTCCGACTGCATCCCCTCTCTTCATTCCCACCAACCCACCAGAAAAAAACCGAAATCCAACGATCCAGCAGAGTCATCTACAGTTACATTAATAATAGGTCGCTTTCACATTCAGTTCCAAACTGAATTCCTGTTTACCTAGGCTGTTTAACCAGCTGCGAGCCTGACGCACACGGGCAATGTTGGACCAGGACGTCGACGGTGATTACAATATAAGATAGATGCAGAATGCCGCTGGAGATGACGGACTGTGTATGCACATAACTCAAGGAGTAAATGATGTTAACAGATTTGTAACAATCTCCGAAAGTCGGCGGTTAAACTTCGATGGAGGAAACAATTAATTCAGGAGGGTGCTGACGTGTGTACGGGGTGTATATAAAGCAGTGTACTTCCCAGTGACAAAGTTGGAAAATGTTTACAATTGAAGGTTAAATCACCACAGTGTGAAAAGTATTTCTGAAGGAAGGAAAGAGTTGATAAAAAAAACGTGGAGACTGTAGATAAAGTGGGATAAGCAATGTTAAGTGACAATTTCAAAATTGGTCAACCACGTGTTAAAGAATAAGCAATGTTAAGTGAACGATTTCAAAATTGGTCAACCACGTGTTAAAGATAGCATTGAAGTCTCTGAAGTTACATGTACACCAGCATTGAAGAAAAACACCTGAAGAAAACAAATGTAGAGCTAAAATCTGCCATCAACTGTGCAAGCAAACGCAACTGATGTCGATTCCAGAAATTTGTAGGTACAGTTTCAAAAGTTGCGGTTAAATATCCTCGGCGTAGATGAACTACCGACAAGAATGCGTGTACCGGTAGTTCTGATTGGTTCAGCTATCCGCCAACGTTTCGATAACGATATTAATGACAACAAGAAGCACTTGCATTTCGTGTTTACGACAAATATATTCCGAGGCACTGTAAGAAAGTGAAGGCGCCAGTGTATGACCATACCTGCACAAGACAAGTCTATCCATTTTTCAGAAACACTCAAATTGCGGGGGAGAAACACACTGCCAACCACAATTTGGATTCCCTGTCAGCAGTATTCACCGATAAACCAGACTGCTGCTGCATGCAGGAAAGAGTAAGCAGCATGAAACGGCGGTGGTTGACGGTGCAATGTGCATGCATACATGTTACCTCCTGGATAGTGTGGGGGAGTTGGCTCATGAAACATTTAGTGTCAAAGACCCCCCGTAGTGTGATGGCAGATGGACGAGGTACATGGAGGGACAGGAGGGACAGACAGGGTTGCTGGGAGGGGGGGGGGGGGTGGATGGGGTACATAGGAGACAGACGGGTACATGGAAGACAGACGGGTACATGGAAGACAGACGAATACAGGGGAGACGAACGGAGTATGGGGGGACGGAAGGGAGACAGGGAAACAGGGAAAGAACAGGGTACATGGGAAGGACATGGCAGAGACGGACGAGATACAGGGAATGGATGAGATACAGGGAAAGGATGGGATACAGGGGAGGGATCGGATACAGGGGAGGTAATACACTGCCTACGTAATTACAATTCTAGGCGTATCACACAGTCGCATTACCCTTTAATCTCACTCGGATACAATGATGCTCGATACTCTGCAGTGTCCTACTGACAGGGTGAATCTGTGGAGTTAATGGGGAGGTCATTGCCTCTGACGACCAAGCGACAACTGACTACCGTATATATTGATTATTGGACGGGCCTACAGGGAAAACTACGGTGTAGATTGCCACTGTTAACCTGGGCAATAAGTCGTTCTCGGCAATTGAATATATAAAAGCTGCGGATCGACGTAAAACAATTTAGAAACCTTTGAAACTTCGTACCGGTAATTCATCAGCAGAGATTCTCTCATCGGGAAAAAAGAAAAGCATAAATTGGCACTTATCAAATCACCAGTTCATAAGATCCCTGCTGAATAAGCGAATAAATCACAAGGTACTGATTTACGAAAAGAAAAATTCAGTTGAAGGCCGATTTAGACATAATATAAGCACTTTATAGTCTCACTAGCGGCTCAAGTGTGAGAGAAAATTTTCCACAATCCAATTCGACCGATTGTAGAACTCATATTTCTGAATATCAGAACAGCAGGTATATTGGTTTTAAACAGGTACAATGTTAATTGTTTATTTATTCAATTTATATTTTTCTGTGAAAGAAATAAACATCCCTTGCTAATTCAAGAGCCTTTCTTCTCTATCTGTTTTTGTAAAATTCCAAAGTTTGCCAAAGATTTTGAAATCGTGAGGAAGCCGATAAAAATGCACGTAGCAAGCTCATCGTTCTTTAATATTGTAAATTACAGCTTGATGTATGTACAGGTCAAATGAGGTCACAAAATCCTAAAGATCTGTAGAATTGATGAAGCTCTTTTAAATGCTGTAAAAATTACTGATGTTCCTGTTGTAGTTCTTGAGGTATGATTTGTTTTTTTTAAATTTAGTGTAATCGGAGGTAGATTTTACATTCGTCTGCAATATATGCTTTATATTTTATAGGTATACATATAAGTTACTAGTATGAGCTGGATTTTATTGACCCAGTATATATATGTTAGATATTCTAAATCCCCAATAGAACAATCACTCCAAATGATTATTACCTATTGGTATAGAAATTTAAAATTTTGAATTTACCTATAAAAGGCTTTTTATTCCGAGACGGTCAATGTGGTACACGAATGTACTGAAAACTTGTAATTATAATATCATTTATAACAATCAACCTTGAAAAAAAATGAGACAAAAGATTGGGTACAGAGTCAGTCCTCAGTGGAATGGAGACCACTACAACCAGATGGAGAGCCTATCCGTGATAACACTTGTAATAATGATGTGCGTAGGGTTACATGGCCACGATAAATTAGTTGCAGTAATAAATGCAGTCAGTTCTTATTAATATTTGTACTTTTATGGAAAAATAACTAAGTTGTTTGATCGTAGATTGCTGTAGAATATGAGTGCATAATAAAAAAAAGGGTTACTAAAAATAGATTTAAAGTATTGTTTCTAACCAATAAGGAAGTACAAGTGCATATAAAAACTAAACAATTTGGTTTATTATTATCAATCCTGCATCATACCTTCAATATTATTTGCTAGTAAAAAAAATATGAGTTAAACAAAAATACGGCTCGTGAGATGGCAGAAACAATTTTTTTTTTTAGGGTCCTTTCAAGTGAGCTGTTCTTCGAGGGAAATTATTTAGATACACGCACAATACTAATATATCATCCGACAGGATACAGTACTTATAGTATAGCTGTCACTTGGAGTATTGCTACACACTACATGTAATAATGTGTGCAATTAGCTGACAGGTGGGGAAAGCTTTTGTACTGGTAATAGCTAAATCTGTCACACAGCAATCAACACGAAACATACCAATATATGAATGAGTTCACCAGAGGTAGTCTAGTCTAGAATTTGTTTATAAAACACAAATTATTTGATTTTGATAAACCGGTACGTAAGCCAGCACAGACGATTATTGGAAACTAGGCAATGACACCGGATTCATATATTGCAGGTTGCCAAACTTTCTAAAATCTTTACGTGAAATACGGTGACAAAAGGGAATGAAACATGTTCTGCTTGGTATAATGTGTCGAATAATAATGGCCTTTGTATTATAGTAATGTAAATTTTTTTTTGCTACAAGATGTAGGGCTGCAAGCCTACGGATCATAGTACAGTGTAGTCACTTTGTTTTTTTGCCCGTCTATTATCATCCTTTTAGATAGGATCTTTGTGTCCATGTTCTGGCGTGAAGTGTAAATTAAAACACCATAGCTTGTATGCCTTTTGTTCTAGTACATTGTATGCATGCGCAGTATACATCCAGTATACTACAGAATATTCTGAATGAAATAAATATTTCATAGTCAGTACAGTAATAATGGATTTCTGAATGTCAGCAATTCTTAATTTTATAGAATGGCCCCTATCACCAGAGTTTCGGTAATCTCTGCCTATGGCAAGCTGCTCAGCTCTTGTCGTGACTAATTAATCTGTGACAGCAAGCTATACTCCACGGTGAGTGGATGCATGTATGATTGATATACTCATTGTATTGCTTCAGAGATGTGAAAAATAAAGAGATTCAATTAATGTGAGGTTCATTTAAAGCCAGCCTAACTCAAACTGACTATCGCAATGCTCCCCCTAAAAGTTAATTTAAAAGAATCTAATAAAAACAATAATAAAAAACAAAAGCTGTTTTGGCCCGGTGACAAAGAAACATGGGAATTCATTTGGTTCGGGATTAAAAGTTTCAACTAAGCTGGGGCAATGCTACAGGCATATGCAGCTCATTCTGTATTTATATTCTTATGCAATTTTCTCATTTGCATTTTTTATTTCCTTTCCTTAAAATTACTGATGTGTGTATTTCCAAAAAGTTAAATTTGTATTGCGGATTCAAGACAAGTTTATGGAATTTGCACGATGCTTGTAGGTAAAGTTAATAAAATTCCAATACTACGATTTCGTTCTACATCGATAATGTGAACTTATTGGTTCTGCCCTAAATCCTTCCTTCCCCAAACCCCTCCTTTCCCAATCCCCTCCTTCCCCAATCCCCTCCTCCCCCAACCTCTCTCCCACTGCGAAAATGTCCCTACTTGATATTTGAGGTGTGTGCACGTTTTCCCCCATTGTAATATTTATTATAATATAAAGAGCTAACAGCACTGTAAATCTTTGTCAAAAATTGAAGAGTGGCGATGTGTCAGTTGTTATTACGAGTCTACTGGTGCATGCAAGTATAGCTGAGCAATACTACGCTATACATGTACTGCATGGACATGTAATTATTTGTTGCCCCTGCAAATATACCAGGAAAGAACATGATTATGCTAACCAGATACTTCTTTCGCTATCGCATTTTTTCGCAGAAGCATGTTCGGGTATCATAAAATATGGATCATCCGGATACTGATCTGCATGATCTTTGGGGAGGACCGAGCCAAATGTAATACCCTTGCCCCCTCCACGCCTTTGGGGCGAGGTAACAACATTACAGTTAACTTTACAGCAGTGTGCGACGTGTTCAGACTGTGAATTCCCTGGGCGAAATGCAGCCAAAGCATCCACAGTCTTAAATGAAAAGTCGTCAGATTTTGAAGCTGCATTTCAATTATTTGACAAGAATAGATGGATTTTCCCTCATGCCATAGAGTACATGTATGTATGTAGCAATTTTAAAGGTATCAAATTATTAATTCGGCAAATTTGACGGTTAAATTAATCTGAAATCTTATCGGATCTTTGTCTTTAAAACAAGTAAATTGTGGATGCTTTTAAAAGTTGTATTGCAGTATTTCTTGCCTCTAATTAATTATTGGCTTAACTGTACAGAATGCATGTCAACAAAATCCCATTTTCCGACTGCACTGTACACATGTAGACATGCGCAACATCTATACATCTATACGTTTACTAAGTACATTTACGGAAACTGCTGTCCAAGGTTTAGAAACATGGTCTTTATTAACAACCATACACAATGTACCGACACAGTTGTATTCATCTCTCCCCCCCGTCCCCGGTATCAGGGATGCTGCTTGTCACCTAGCAACAAAATGATAATTTCTCTGCCCACAGGGTGAAATGATCAGGGGTGACAGCTCCCCGTGAATTGATACATTAGAGAATCTATTTGTGTGTTTGGGTTTTGGCCCAAAAGTAGACTGATTGAAAATTAAGCCTTCAGAGTATCGGTAAATTTGGATGTCAATTTGGCATGACGTGTAGCTAAAGTGCACAGGCTGGATGTTGGATTAGCGGAGGGAAAATCACCGGACTAAAGGGATATAGTGACTACAATTCCTTTATAACTGGATTGGAAATGTTTTTTTACTGCGGAGCCTGTGTACACATAATTCAGCAGTAATTCTCTAGTCCGACTAAAACTTGGGTGGATCATATATATGGTCAAACATATCATTTGATATTTTCGAGATATATTTATTTTCCCAAGAGTTGTATAGAGCATTATCAATCTCATAATCAGGTATTTTTACCAACATACACATTGTACATGTAGCACGTATGGAATTTTGCTATTGGCTATATATGGCTCTTTGCTGCAATGCAAAAACGACTCATGAACTTTGCAAACATGGCATAAAAATGTGCCATACATAAGTACTTTGCTCATTTAAGTTACAGATACAATAAATTACATCTTAGAATCATTGGAATTGATAAATCAATATTGGTAATCTTTTCCCCGAGTATCTTTATTAATCTTGTCTATTTTTAATAGTGATACATGTAGGCTGACAGTAATTTGTTTTATTTAATTGCGAGAATTTTTTTTAGGATCATGATTAGTTGTTAACTGTCAAAAAATAATTAAAAATTCTGCCAATTTGTTGTTAGTTTTTTGTTTCGTTTGTTTGTTTCCAAACTACTTGTACTCCTACAGTTTCCTTTGGATCGGGCTGATCGAGTAGTTTGGGATTTTTGTTCAATCATGGGAAACGATACCGCCCACTAGGCGCCCAGGGGTGGACAAATCTGCTAGATAATACACTGGCATTGCCGGGTTACTGACAACTGACTACAGTAAGCTACTCATAGCGAAGCACAGTAGTTTAATCCTAGCAAATCTGTGTAGACTGAAAATCAGAAAGGTCAATCCTCGCTAAAGGCTTTTGATCTTTCTTTCCAAGAGATAAATTTTAGTATCTATTATTCAGCTCACGAAACATAATTAAAATTAAGGATTAAATGGGCGCTATCACAAGACAAAATGATATCATTTTGTAACAATCCGACACTTTCATACTTTCTTAACCGTGGGCAGCCCCTGCGACAAACAAGACAACTACTCCAGATGTGGACATGTACGCAGAAGCAAAAGATTGATCAATTTTGAAACAGTAGGTCGTGATTTTAACAGTTGGGTTATGATGATCAAAGGTTTAGTTCTGGACGGTCCAGTCAAGTACTGATAAAACCCTGCCAATCCATTTAGTGTAATGGTTCGTCAGTAAACAAAATATTGTTGTCACGATCCATTAATGGTCCGTGGGGAATTAATGACATTTTGTCGGGGGACTCAAAAGAAACTTATGAGAGGTAAGTTATTTCTGAGAGGTAAAGCGAAATCCAGTGAGATCAATACACCCGGAAAAACAGCTGTTGTTTACAAGTACCGGGACATGTATTTACATTGCAAATTGACGAATAACTTATATCTACATGTACAATCTACATGTATATTATAAAGTGCAAGTCTTACTGCGTGAAATAAAACAAATTGGCAAAGGTGATTATCGAAGGAGTTAAAGGGGTAGTTTCATTGGGCTATCAGCATTATTATCAAGAAGTTTTCAACTTTGTAACTTTTCAATATGGCAAGCACGGATGCATCACCCCCTAGGATTAGGTCTTTGTCTGAGGGAAGTGTGTCCATACCATTTTACTAGCTCATATTAATCGCTGCCAGGAGATTATGGTTTCACCACTGTTTGTTTGTCTGTTTGTCATCAAGATGACGTACAAACTACTGGACGGATTTAAACTAAACTTAGTACATGTAGGAGGATAACTTATGTGCCAAGGACCAAAATTTTAAAATTTATCCAGATCCGGATTTTGTACATTTAAATACCTTCTGAACATAAAAGGATGCTAGC
This sequence comes from Pteraster tesselatus, assembly GCA_032273685.1. Classification (NCBI taxonomy): domain Eukaryota; kingdom Metazoa; phylum Echinodermata; class Asteroidea; order Velatida; family Pterasteridae; genus Pteraster; species Pteraster tesselatus. Next base: position 11,083 of record JAVCKS010011616.1, read on the forward strand.
CTACTACACAGCCACAAAACAACCACTGCTGGGTGGTAATTGACCCCAATCTTAATAAAAACTTAAAAAAAAAATCCCCCTACATGCGAAGATGCACAAAAAGAACAAATTTTTTGGACACATGGCCTTACTGGGAATTAATGACAAGCAGAGGTGAAATCTCAAAAATCTCTTCTCAATAAAAAATTAAAAATATCAATGTAGCTCTTGTAAGCACTTACCAGTGGAGAGGTGAAGCCAGCATAGGCTCCTTGACGGCTGGCAGTACGTGAGGGGGATCCCATGCGGCGCAGTGGAGAGTCGGTGCACGGACGTACGGGGGAGGGGAGGAAGGATACTGGCTGGCTCCTGGCGAGTGGGGAGATGCAGTCGGGATGGTCCGGGCATGAGACGACTCGCTTGTAAGGGCTGTGACAGGACGGCGAGGCACTTGTAGCCGAATGGAGATCAGAGGAGCTTGAGAATATCTCCGGGCTAAATTGATCACAGAAGACAGGAAATAGATACTTGGTAGTTCAACACCCGAGGGTCCAAACTAGAGTGTGTTGATTGTACACAATAATTTTTTTTTATTTCATTTACATTTTTGTTCTTTTTTTGTGGGGGAGGACTTAACACACGTTGTTTTTTTACTATTTTAAGGAGATGAATGTGTGGAGAGAAAAAGTCGCAAACCGTTTTCTTTCCTTATTACCTAGAGAAAATATTGTTTTTCCTTCAGGAATCCCCTGATGTGGGCACTTATGACAAAATTAGCCGAAGGAACAGGGCACAATCTCATATCATCCGTAACCATGAATAGGAAACTGCCTTCTTCCTTGGACTAAGGTAGTAAAATAGGCAGTAACAGATACATTTCATCAATCCATTAGCAATATAAAATATTTCACTTATACATGCTATTGCTTCGGATTTATCGCTTACTGTAAAGCAGGTCTACTATAAATAAGTGGAAAAAAAACCAGTGCTTTATGATAACAGAAAATTCTGTGCTTGACATTTATAAGCATATCATTTTTTACTGGTTAGCATTTATCTATGCTTCTGCTCTGCATATTAGTGCTACTAAGAATTTAGAGCTCACTCAGCTCAGGCTGAATTTCAGTGCTAACCCTATAATTATTATATTAAGCAGATTGTATACTGCAGAGAATACTGATTGTAAGCAATGTAAGGCCTAAGCATCAAGTAATTCGGTGCTGTAAGCTCTGTATTTAAACCAATGGAGTGCGACAGTAAACACTGTGTCGTAATTAGCAGACAATTATTTTTGTCTAAATTAATCATTGTGTTCTGAATACAGTTTAGGCTATTTAAGTGTTTTCATAAAAATTCATGCACTTTCCTTACATTGCAAAAAGGTTGCTCTTGACAACCCCAAAGCTTGTTCAACCCTGGACTGTCTTGAACAATATAAGACTACATACATGTATAAATACATTTAGCTCTACACAACGGGCACGTATATAAGTTGTGATTCAGAGACATAAGAGAAATCGGGAAAAATCGGGTGCTAACCGCCGATTTTCCTTCATTTTTCCCCCCCCAAATGTCCCTTATTAGACTGAGGAAATTCCCAAATTAGGAATCAGTTGAGGAAGACGTTTTCAACTTGATCTAGCTAGGCCTTATCTGTTGACAAAAAGAAATTCATTTTTTTATTTTATTTTCGCGGTGCTTATCATTAAATTACCAGCCTAGGCTAGACACTAGACTAGTTTATTCCTAATTTTAGATTTTCTTCAGTCTAATTAAGGTAAATTCGGGGCAAATAAAAGAAGGGAAACCGGCGGTTAGTACCCGAATTTTTTGCCGACGAATCACTCACGGTCTATTATAGTCATAAAACACTGTACCATCACTGCCCCCCTCCCCCCTACAAAAATATAGACACCGTGGTTTCTGAACATCTGACCATCGTCGCCGACAACTAGGTCTAGGGACTCTAGGCATAAATATCCACTGCCAGATAATAATAATCGCTGATCCTAATAAAATACACAAATTATCAAAAGAGGGCGCGGTGAAACCATGGTCAAACGTCAAAATTAGCATATTTTCAAATAGTTTACTTTTTGGGCTAAAATGTAAAGAAATTTAAATATGATACAAAATATAAACAATATTACTATGAAATTATAGACTTAGGACTAATTGCAGAATACCCCGCAACCACGTCCCTTTTCTAAAAAAAATCTGGTACCCAGCATTCACTTCACAGCGATCTTAATTACAAGGGTACCACACTAGTCACCAAATAAGGAGTTGCGGGGTATTCGACAATTGAGCTTAGACTTAAAGTTTAATTATTTGTCAAATTCTTGATTAAAGTTTTGTCTAAAATGAAACATAAAACACTGTACCATCACTGCCCCCCTCCCCCCTACAAAAATATAGACACCGTGGTTTCTGAACATCTGACCATCGTCGCCGACAACTAGGTCTAGGGACTCTAGGCATAAATATCCACTGCCAGATAATAATAATCGCTGATCCTAATAAAATACACAAATTATCTTAGTCCATTTCCCATTTTTCTAATCTTTTAGACCTTAAAGTTGCCTAATAACAAGAAAAATCTTTTTTTAAATCAGAATTATGCTTTACGTTACCCGTTTGATTTGGCCGCCATTTTGTTTCAAAAGAGGGCGCGGTGAAACCATGGTCAAACGTCAAAATTAGCATATTTTCAAATAGTTTACTTTTTGGGCTAAAATGTAAAGAAATTTAAATATGATACAAAATATAAACAATATTACTATGAAATTATAGACTTAAAGTTTAATTATTTGTCAAATTCTTGATTAAAGTTTTGTCTAAAATGAAATTTAAATGAAACTTTACTGAAACTGAAATTATTTAAACTGTTGAAGTTCAAAGTTCAAATGAGTTTTAATGTCCCGGATCGGAACCTTCGTGCATCGCGCGTGACGCTGTGTGGCGCTGTGCATGTGTGGCACTGGTGGCGCGCCAATAACCCGATGTGCACGATCGACCGTGGTCACTACGACGACGCGTACGTACGATCGAGTACGATTTTACGAATAAATAGACCTACATTTGTGTATACATTCGCCGAAAATGGTAACTACATCTAATTTTGTATTATAAATAATGTGTTCTCTTATGATGTATTGTGCATACAATAAAATTGATTCAAATTTTGGCTAGATTCCATAATAAGCCTACCTAGTACCTGCCCAGTCTGGTGGTACGTACCCCACCACCACTCATCAGTACTCTGTGACATCAGTATCAATCATTGCCATGGCATTGATGTCATTGACTCACTGGGAATGTGAAGACTGGGTCTGGGTACAAGGGTATTGCATGACAGTTTAACTTAAGTTTACTTTAGGTCCGATAAATGAATAATTCTTATGTTAATAATGTTAAATACAAGAGTGCCAGACTAGTCATGAATAAGTAGTGGACAGGTATTTTAGAACCTACCCCAATATTCAATAATGATACATCACATCCAAAATTCACCTGTTGAGCAGCCTGTACCAAACTATTTACAGCGGCCTAAACTATCATTTTAAGTTTAGAGGGCAATGATAGCAGTGGGTAAGTTTAAATCCACTATGCTGCTGAGATACTGCCATGCAGTTGGTTGCATAAATCTGCGTAAATCTGCTCACGTCATATAAACAAACAAGAGGCAAAAATTACTAAATAAATAGTGTATGATCCAGTGGACTACTGAAAATATTGAAAAGTGTTGGCTACCCCAAAAAAAAAGACTGCCTGCTGTTTAAATATTACCTTGATTCTATGTTCGTTTCTGTGATTTGGCCAAAGGACATCCGAAATTACTTTGGAATCGCATCTAAGTCCAAATCATCAGGTAGCGCTTCATCCAGTAAAGCGCAGCCAAATGGCACCAGGGGGAAACGAAAGAGACAGCTGGATGAAGACGACGATGTGGAGGTCACACGAGGAGCGAGACGGGGAACTGGGAGCAAGCCGGCTAAGATGAAGAAGACGGCCGTTATTTATGACTCTGGTTTGTGCTCGAGTAAAAGGAAAGAATTTGTGGTTCAACTGCCACTTTTCCTTTATTTATTTCCGCATGTGTTCTACTAAATTATGGGGGAAAAAACGATAAATAGGGTAGAAAAGAAGTCTCTATTGAACTTTAAAAATCAAAAGAATGTATGAAATTTTGTTTTTCATTTTCAAAGATTCCGATGATGAGCCTGCATTGAAGAAAAAAAAAGGTAAGGTAGATATTAGGGAATACAAAATAAGCCTAAAAAAATGTTTCTTGTCAAAACTTCAGAAAAATGTTTGATTATAATTTTTACGTTTTTATTTGACATTAAAAGATTTTATCATAGTCAACGCAATATTATTTGGAGGTAAATATTAATTATAAATATAAAAGACAGCAGCAAAAAAAAGGAAGCGAGCGGGACTAGAAACGTATTTGTCTATTTTTCTACTTCAAATATGTCTTCTTCTCCCAAAGCCTTGTTGACCAAGACAGTGTCAACGTCAAAAACATCCAAGAAAGTCTTGTCTCCATCCCCAGTGAAGAGAAAAACAATCACACCCTCAGAGTTCTTCGGCACCAGTCCAATCAACAGGTCGGCCAAGAAAACAGGAGTGAAACAAGATGTAAGGACTTAACTCTAACCCTCTCACATACTTCAATTCAATCAGAATAACTTGAAAGCTACACGGCACCCCGACCCACACTCAGAACGCTCAGCCGTCAGTACACTCGGCCATGGCACCCCAGGCCAACTCGGCTATCAAAACACAATTTCAGTGATAAAACTAGTTCAAACTGCATCGATATTTTCTTTCATAAGGACCCTCCTAGGAAAGCCGAGCTGGTGTTTAAGAACGAACACCACGGAGATGAAGATTTTCTGTTGACTCTAGAGCAGATTGACAAGCAACACAAGACCCCCACCAAGGTCTGTCTGTCTGTCTGTCTGTCTGTCTGTCTGTCTGTCTGTCTGTCTGTCTGTCTGTCTGTCTGTCTGTCTGTCT
>JAVCKS010011627.1:5146-16084 GCA_032273685.1 Pteraster tesselatus
ACTTTAAATACCAAAACGGGCCTAAAATTGCCGGATTCAACCTGTCATACCTTCCTTATGTTTTGTCACAGGAAGATGACATTCATAACATTGTAAATGTCTTTTCAAGGCCTTGTCCTTGACAATGATACCAGTTGCACTGGAATCTGTTAATTTTGATTTTTTGTTAAACATAGCCACAGCCTAGGCCCCCCTAACCTATAAAATACAACTACAAGACTTTCCTTTCCCCAAGTAAGTTTAAATGAAACCTTTCCACCGGCAATAACCCACACGCGCACCCAGTACATCATGTATGATGTAATGTACAGCGGGCATGAACAGGTAGTCAGTACGGTTATGTACTTTGCGCCCTAGGTTTGCGCTGCATGCACAGCAAACACACACCAGCAGCGCGGCGGAGTTCGAGTGCTAGGGCTAGGGCCAGGGCGAGGAGCCAGAGCCAGCCTGCAGGGCGTTTCAAGTTCACATGCCTAGTTTGGAAATTGAACACTTCTCCAATCCATGGTTAAACAAAACTAAGGTCATTATCGTAAATTCAAAATTACAAACCTGAGCACCCGAGTATGTTGTAATGTCAGCAGCTATTTGAGGATTTCTTTGAATAAACTGAAATTGAAAACTTATCTAATCTACTACTAGTACTACTAGTACTACTCAGTACTAGCTAGCCAGCCTAGCCCCGCGGTGTGTACGCGTGTGTACTATTACTAGGTCAAAGGTTACGATCATGGGCGGTATGTGCAGGTAGTACGTACGGCGCGAGTAAACTTCTGGACAATTCCATTATAATTGGGGTAAGTTACCTCCATTGACTGAAATGTTGACTTATGTTTGGGGTCGGGTACTCTCCGGTACCGTGCGTGTTTGTTACCCGTTTTTCTTCAAAAACCGTTCTAACAAAGTTAATATCAGGGTCAAAGTCATACAAAAATAAAACTAACGTTCTCAAAATTAAACTGGCACAGTAAAGGTCCGATGCTCTTATTCCCGATGACACCCTTTTGCAACGCATTTAATTTATGGGCACGCCCTTTACTGGCCACCGTCGCGTCCTAATTGAACACTCGCTTCACTGTTGATTAAAAAGTTTTGCGATGTGTGTCGCGTAGATCAATAATTTAAAAACAGGTTTTTTCATGGTCTCTCCTGTGATTGAACCAGATTACCCATATCAGCTAGAGCCGAGATCGGATTTGCGGGTCATGTATTGCTGGGCCTTGATCCACCAAGCGGATTCAGCGTAAAACACGGTGTTCCATAATGACTGCACCACTTGTCCAAATTCATTCAAGGGTTTTCCCTCCGACTGAACTGTAGCTGTTGAATTGGCTGGTTTAATTGCATCAACCACCTCCCGGAAGATACAAAGAATGTAAACCAAAATTCCTGACTTCATCCAGAAATTCTCAGGCCCCCATCGCCACATATGCACAGTAGGCTTAATTTAATTAAATTACCGTCAGTTCCATTTGGTTATACTTATACACGTACATACACCCTACTACAGCCTAAACTAGCGATCAATGTTCCTGCATATCAATTCAACAAGCTTCTTACCGTACTTACTGTTTTTGAAGCTCCATTGATTACATTTTTAATTTAAATTTTAGGGAGATTTTGACGAATTTTATACCTTTCAACTAAAGTAACGCAACATTTCATTCGTTAGCTACAGAACTTATATTACTCATTTGTACCGCCCAAACAATTACGGTAGCCACAGGGCAAAGAGTTAACATTTGTAACAATTCACTTCAAATTCAATCGAACAGCCACGTACAGGTTCGAAAATGGCAAAGCCTCAAACTTGGCTAATAAAACTTCTTGTATGGTTTGGTTTATTTTGTGGTTACTAAGAATAATTAATGGTTAAAGACCTTTGTCAAACCATGATATAACTGAGGAAAAATAATGGTCACACTATTATGTACATAAAACCCTTCGTAAAGATAAGTCAAGTTGTAACGAGACTAAAAGGAAAGAATAATAAATAAAGATTATTAATATATTACGACGTTCCACAAAATAATTGTTTTGTACATCATGCATAAATGTGACCTGTCATCACAAAATGAGTGTAAAGTCGCAAGGTGTTATTTTTCAATATGCCAAGTCAAAAGTAAAATGTGTGTGGTGATCAATCAGAACTTGTGTCTTTTACAAGCTGTATAAGCTATACTGACTGTCAAACCACCAACTATTTATAATCGCTAGACAGAATATTTTCTATTGCATTCAAAATAATAATAATATATGTTTTGGTTATTTTCAACTTTCCGCTCATTTTGTGGTGCCTGGTTACAAATGCTTGGAAACAACAACCAAGAAATCAGCTCTAAACTGAAATTACCTCACTCAAAAATCTGTAATGTAACAGAAGGGATCATGATGAACATTCTCTCAGATAGGACATATCATATGCTGACAAAGAGTTTGCCTGTAGTTTTTCTTGGCAATTTTTAGTGGTTGGAATTTGTTACATACTGTATGCTTTTAATAGCATGTATCCTTTTGATTTCAGTAAACCTGTAAGATTTTGAATTCTGCAATACTGTACAATATTTATAAAACTAATACCATTACCCTTGAGCCCCAACCACAAGAGCGAAATTGAAAGCAACAGCTATATTTACAATATGCTTAATTCACTGTAAGATTAACATTTTACAAATATTTACTTGAGACATGTCATTCTAAATCGCATTATAATACAAGGACATTAGTTTTCTCGTATTATGTATTGTCATTTGTGTGATGTTAGCGGATTAGTTTAATGTACATGTATTAGTTCATGTGTTGTGCTGGGCGGTTCAACATTATTGACAAGCTCGAATGGTAAAAAATTCCCAAGATGGCTGCAGCACCACAAGCGTACAGTTCGTACACTTTTGAAAATATATCATCATGTAATATTATTTACCAAATAACAAAGAGGAATTAATTTGATAGAACCAGTTTAAATTAATCTCCATCTTAATTCAAAGAATACAACCACTAACTCAGTATAACCAAAAGTGGCGTAACTACAGCGCAAGTCAATAAACTAAACTAACAATGGAATGCGGCACAAACCACTGTTAGAAGAGAATAGTGTTTCTCGTGTTTACAGTGCACTATTGCTTCTTCTAATACCTCCCACTAATACAAAGATTCAAATTGTTTAAATATATATTTTCAATTTATTAGCATAGCCCAATTCAAATGTAACAAGTCAGTGCAGTTAATGTAGGTCCACCATTGGGTTCATTTTAAAGTGTGCTGTTAAACATTTTTCGAAAATCCGTATGCAATGGAGTTTTATTTACGCTCTCATGATGTCAAGACAGTGGACAAAATTGTCCGATGTGTCACAGATTCCCCCTGCAGACGGCATCCATAGGAGATGGATTGTATTTAGTTTCCAGGAGTAAGCTGCTCTGGCTATTTCGGCGCTTAATTTGAACCAGGATATGTTTTTAAACTGTATTTTTGTGTCTCATAATGATACAATATTTATATAGTATAACCAATATGCGATGCATTCACTAGTTATCAGTCCCCACACCGCGTTCCTCGAAGCCATCGCTCTCAATGATGAGGGCCCTTTCCAGGATGATACGACCTTCTTTATAACGTTGATTGTCTTCGGTAGCAAACTCGTACATCCAGCCCAACTTGGTGTCGCAGTTCTTGCAAAATACATCGCGGACCATGTGACGTCCCGTGATCATCATGCGGTCTTGGACATCGCTGTACGACAGATTGACCACCTTGTTGAAGAGGTAAGCGCGGCCGGTAGATCCTGTGAATCGGGTTGAGATGAGCTCCGTCCGATTGGTGAGATTGCTGTCGCAGTTGGCACAGGAGAAGAGGCGCGTTCCTCCCATGTGATCCAAGAAGATCCGCCCCATTTTCGAAACAAATGATGCTGGTCAATAAGTCCCACTTCTACAAATAGTGTATATGAAAAAGCAAAGAATATAACATTTTGAAATGATAATGAACATCTTGTTACACTGAGACGTTAACGAGGGGAAACAAGGCACAAACTATTGTTAGGGGACAACAGGGTGCATTGTTACCAATATTAGCATGCACAGTGAAATCCTACTTGTAATGTACATGACTTCACTTGATGTTAAAATAACCGAATAAAATCACAATATTTTCACCGCTTGGAAATGACAAAAGTAGATATACATATACTATGTCTATGAGTATGATTAAAAATGTAGCACATGGTCATAATTTAATACTAGTACTAGAAACCAACGAGAGCATGCAGACAAGATTGACACCACGTACACTCTCTCTAATCAAATCATGGTCATATTTCAAGTCTGTGTATAATCAATAATGTGTGCACATTGTCAGTATCACTATTTTATACAGTACTACTATAGTAGTGGGTAGTAAGTTGTAACAAAATTAGGAATTGCCGAAACTAGGAAAAAATATTGTAATTGTGCGAGTTTGGCCAGAGTAGTAGTATCTTCCATTTTAGGAGTGGGGGTGGGGTAGGTATAGTAAGGATACAAATAATAAATGTATGACCCAAACCCTAACCCTCCACAACCCTAACCCTGTGAGTGACTAGTAGAATAGCATTGGGTTATGATTAGAATATTAAGATTAGGGTAATAAATATTATGTATTGTTCATATTACTATACCTACCCCACCCCACTCCTAAAATGAAAGATACTACTACTACTAGTACTAGTACTACTCTGGCACGAACTCACACGATTACAATATTATTCCTAGTTTCGGCAATTCCTAATTTCGTTGCAACAGTACTACTTAGTACTGGGTCGTCGAAACAAAAAACAGTACTACTTAGTACTACTAGCATGGAGGAAGGAATGGTAATAGTAAGCAGTACCACTAGTAACTACTACTAGTACTACAAAATACAAGTAAGTAGTATGTAGTAGATACCCTACTACGACTACGACGAGTAAGACGATGTCTTTTCTGTCACAACTCGCACTTGAGTAAATTCAAATCAAATCAGTCTTATATAACGGCAATTATCGTGTAGACATTACAAAAAGATCATTTTGGAAGCTATGCTTACAAAAGTTACAGCTTCAGGGTATGACGGTCATTATTTCATCGATAAATTATCGACAAATTTCTGTAACAAAATTATACAAACATCGAAAAAACTCGTACTCCTCTCTACATTGTTGCAGTCTGGTACCCCATACCTACGATGTAATGATGTACGTTTAGTCGAGCTATGACCAGCTGCGCACAAAAGAGGGCCACACTAAGAAGTAAACCAAAACAATCAACGACGTCATTATTTTGTAAACACAACATTGGTGGCGCCCGAACTATGAAAGTTTTACGACAAGAGAGCTGCACGCGGGATATGGTCAGTGGATCTGGAGCAAAGCAGTCCGAGTTCAAGCAGGTTGGAAGGGTTTTTTAAATGTAGGAGATTGGAAAAATTCAATTACATAATAATTAAAAGAACGACAGGTGGCGCTCTTCAATGCATCCAGAAAAATGTTATGCTATGCCGTACGGCGCGCGTAATATCATTGTCTTTGCAATTTGATCGCATAGTGAGCGAAGCTATGGCCGTGTCCGAATTAAATGGCTACGGCTAGATTTTACGCAAGACCATATGGTGGACGTCTAGATATACGGCTAGACGCCTACCATAGGGTCGTGCGTAAAATCTAGCCGTAGCCATTTAATTCGGACACGGCCTTTCACTCAACACTACTTGTGAACCTACGAGGACTCTAGTACGGAGTCAGAGTATAGACTTACTCTATGGCCCGAGTTATAACTGGACATTATAGGAAACTAAGACTGTATCCCATTGTTGGGGTTTATTTTGACTACAGACTTGTACTGCCCAATTGTATAGTGATGCGGTTCAACAAATAAAAGGAAGTTCACACTATTAGTACAGTCCCGCCTATTAATTCTCTACATGGACCACGGTTCATCTCCCTACCTCGCGGAGTCAGAATCGGAAGGTGGCTCCACCCCCTTTACCATACGGTCGAGGAAGTTACTACAATGTAAAGGACTTAGAAATTAATTATATGACTTATGTAGGAAAATTAGTTTTTTGCCCAGTTTTTCTTCAAACGTTTATATTTTTAACAACAAATAAACACGGAGTAGCTCTCGCATAGGCGCCATTTGAATCTTTGATTGATTGATTACATGTGATTTCGCGCAGTTTACCGATATGAATAGACTTGTGGACAAGTCGTTAACTGTTTGTCGCGGTCCGGGCCGACGGGCGATGTTCTCGCGAGACTGCTGGCCCCCGCGAGACTACTGCCGTCACAGCTTCGGTCTCATTTAACCACTTGTTAAAAAGCCGAATGCTGTACATATGTTAAGGGGCAACTTGCAGCCAGAGCAAACAGGGAAGCAGCCTTCATCCTTGATCACTTTTCCAGTAAGGCTCGACAAGAGATTTTAGGAAGGGGGGATGAAGTCACGACAGAACCAGTGGAGATGTTCAGAGTTCTGCTGAAGGTGTTTGGCGATCATGGCGACTCCCTCCCTCGGCTACAGCAGAAGTTTTTTGCATATCTCTAAGGGCCGAATGAAGATCTCCTAACATGCTCTCTGCAGTTGGTGGAGCTGTTCGACCGTAATATCAAGCTGGATGATTCCTTCAGGGCGGCCAGAGAAAAGACGTTGAGGGGACGACTGGCAGCGGCAGTTTGCGACGAGGGCCTAAAGAGAGAGTTACGGCGTCTCAACATTGACTCCTTCGGTCTAAGCTTTTTTGACGTCAGAGACCGTGCCATCGAGTGGCTTGGTTGTAACCATGGCAACCACAAGAGAGAGGCGACCGTTCATGAGGTGAAAGTTGCTGATGGGGTTGGAAATATGGGGTTGCTCTTCGGGAGGCAGTGCGAGCAGCTGCAAAAACAGCAACGGCAGATTAATGCCCGGGCCCGTCGCGAACCAGGCCCCCGTCGGTGCTACAACTGCTAGTCCACACAGCACCTCAAGCGTCACTGTCCACATCTGCCACAGTCCTCAGTCAGTGGTTCTCCTCCAGCAGGGTCCCAACACAACAGGGCCGAGACCAGAATGCAGCATTTGGTTTCACAGCAGTCAGCCCCTCAGCAGTCCAGCCAGCAGCAGTTAAACTAACCAAGCCTGTTGTTGAGAGCCAAACGGCAGGCAAGTCAGGGTCAATCGACAGAGGCTCAATCTTTAAGAGAGCTCTAGTTGCCCAGAAGCTGTTGTCCGGCTTGGATCATCAGAGCTGTGGTGTCTACTTGACACAAGAGCGCAAGTGTCAATTCACCGAGTCATTCTACAAGGAGAATTTTTCCCAGGAGGAACTCGTATCGGCCTTCCTCCGCATTTCTGGTGCTCATGGGGTTAACGATTCCCTACCTTGGCTATGTTGAGTTGACGCTGACTAGGACAACAAAAGCTGAACAGAAAAGGCGGGTTCCCGGTGTTATTGGATCCAATATTTTTAAGGAGCACAGCTACTACTACAAGGGGGTAGCCAAGACTACTTAGCACGCTTGAAGGAGACGGGCTGAGTGGGCGCATTATGTGCTAGCTTTGTATGGTAGCCCCAGTACTAGTCTCCATTGACAGCAGCGGCAGAGTACCGCAACTAGGTTGCTAATTTTGCACTAATGATATCTACATACCTCCGAGAACCCCAACTGCGCCGCAATGTGGTTGGCAGGCATTTTGATATTTCAGTCAAGACGAGGACGTACGACATTGGTCGATGCGCCAAGGTGAAAGAGATAAACACCTCCGATGATCGAGTCCCCCATCGTCGCATCCCACCTCATCAGTGGACTGAAGTACGAGACTACCTGCAGAAAGCCCTCGAGAGGGCCATCATACGTGAGTCTTCGAGCCCATACTCTTCCCCGGTCGTCCTTGTTCGCAAACGGGATAAGAAACTGAGGCTCCGTACTACAGAGCCCTCAACGCCAAGACGCATAGAGATGCCACTTCCACGTATAGACGAAGCCCTTGATGCATTCGGTGGAGCAAAGTTCTTTTACAGTCTAAATCTTGCCCACGGGTTCCACCAAATTCTAGTTGCTACAAAGGATGTCGCAAAGTAGGGACTGGAGGTCTGTACGAGTTCACCCGTATGCCATTCGGGCTATGCTATGCACCAGCCACATTCATACAATGTACTTAGATGACATCTTAGTATTTGGTCCTTCTTATGAGGAGACGCTAGAAAGGCTATACAGCTGGTGCTAGACCGTCTGATTGAATTTGAAGGTTAAACCAGAAAAATGTAACCTGTTTACAGAACATCTGCGGTACTTACATTCCATATCTGATAGAGGGATATCTCCAGACCCTGACCCAGCGCCTGCGTCTTCCCTTTGTATTCTTCTCGACTTGACTGGGGGTTGGGGCCGGGGGGTGGGGCCGGGAGTGGGGCCAGGGGTTCGGGTCCGAGGGTGGGGTCCACGGTCGGGTTAGGGTTAGATTTGTTGTTGTCAACGAACTTTTTCTAAATAAATAAGTTAGAACAATCAACCCTGTCCTCAATGCCGGAGTCGAGCGGAAAATCAACCCTGTTCTTACTGGCGGGGTCGAGCGGGGGGGGGGGGGAAGGAGTAGGATGAGCAGGGTAGGGAGGAGGTCCTCCCCTGCTATGATGGTAGCACCCCTTTCTTCTCCCCTGCTATACACCTTCCCTCCCGCTTCCTCCCCTCTCATACTCCTCCCTTCTCCTACTGTAACCGAGGCAAGATCCGTTTAATTTCCGGTAGTAAACGGACAACCCAGGCCGCCTGCCCTAAATGTAGTCTAAACACTACTTTGAGAAATTCATTTAAATTTGTTTTTTAAATATTTCATTCAGAAATGTGTCAAAAACGTGGTAAAGTTGGTCATTTTTCACTCCAAACAGCGATTGAGAAACCTTTGCTTCAATAGTCGTTGGTGGCAGCAGACATTTTATGATGTCACCTGACGGCCACATCACTGAGGACTCATTGCTGTACGTGCTAAATGTTCTGTCTGTGTAGCTTGAATTTGTATTCTTTGAAACAGTTTTCCCCATGGAGATAACAGGTAATCGCGTGAATATGTTTCAGAGGTATTATTGGATTTCCACTTTCTCCCCGCAGGAACTACTTGTACTATTTTATGAGCTGCATTAATTTTAGATGGGGACGAAATTAAGCAAGGGTAATTATTTCACACAACAGCTGAGTTCTACTATGGTAGGCGTACGCACAGTAGTTATGCGGCCTACATACGATACACGTAATGCGCTGTATGTGTGTAAAAATCATGAGGTGGATGTCACACCGAAAATTCTATGGGTAGTCCCGTGCAGTCATGGTACAGCAAAGCATACAGCCGTCAGGTTACTTCACGAAAACCGGTCATAAATAATTCATGAGATAGCTTGCGTTTCGCCTTTTGCAAAAGTGGGCTATCAACTTCTGAGCTGAATTTCCGGAAAATGAAAATGTTTTGGAGATTTTATTCTACTTATTTAGTTTAACATAACACTAAACATTAAAATAAGACAAACTTGTACTTAACATTGTGATTGATCTTTAAATTTCCAACAATCTGGAGCCGGCGGTTGGGGGTTTTGGGTCCAGTCTTTATTTAACAGAGATATGTGAAGGTTGGGGAATAGAAGGGTGGGGAATGGTGGGGAAGGGTGGGGAAGGGTGAGGAATGGTGAGGAACGGTGAGGAAGGGTAGGGCGCGGCCAGGGTGGAGAAGGGTGTGGAATGGTGAGGCGCGGCCAGGGTGGAGAAGGGTGTGGAATGGTGGGGCGCGGCCAGGGTGGGGAATGGTGAGAAATGGTGGGGCGCGGCCAGGGTGGGAAATGTTGGGACATGGTGGGGCGCGGCCAGGGTGGAGAAGGGTGTGGAATGGTGGGGCGCGGCCAGGGTGGGGAATGGTGGAATAGTGAACATTGCTTTGTAATATGTTTGCTTTACTATTTTATGATCTGGTTTGGATGTGATATAGGAATTGCAAAGCCTTTACACACGTACACAGTTTAGGAGATATTTCAATCCAAGAATTTACCAGTATCCAAAAAAAAATTGTATATTGTGTAGATTTTATTTTTTTAATTTACATGTATTATTGTCGGCTTGAAATGTTGAGACAACATTTAAATTGTTTGAGGGAATATGAAGAGCTGTTTCTCCTGGTACGCACGAATCTGTACTGGTGTAGATCAGTTCGTCAGTCTTTAGCAAAGACTAATTAGCACAGTGTAACTGGTCAAGTTCCCCATTTGGTGCCAGTAAACTAATTAATGCATAGCGAAACGTATATACTAGGGATTGTTGCTGAAATACCTGTTTTAAACTGATGGCTGTAAACAGGTTCTGTGCCCTGTATACACGATCCGTGTCTCGGTGATTTTTTTGGACCAACCAACCGACTGACCGACTGACCAACAGAGCTATATTGAGCTGCTGGTCGCAGCTAAAAATCTTATCTGTGAACTGTACATGTTGTAATGTCCTGTGCACATAACATCAGCATTGTAGTTGATTGGCTGGCCTACCCTGATACAATGGGTACTGGTTGACTGACAAAGGACTCCAAGGGGGAACTGGTCCCCAAGCTAACATTATAATTATATGTGGGCTCATTCCTGTTTCATTCTTGATATGTTATAGACACTTGATCTCCATTCAGCATCACCATATCTCATGTGTTCAGCCTAGCGTGAGTGGGCTTACATATGAGACCTGCTCCCACAAAATGAGCATTAAAGTCGGAAATTTTGTAAGGTTATATTTCGGTATTTCTGAAATATGTAGATCAAGAGCTTTCAAATGGTATATAACACTTGGGGGTATCACACTCAATAATAAAGTTACAGCCTTAGAAAGTCACGTAGTCGACACGTAATAACACCAATTAGTTTTGGAGATAATAGCCTTTAAAGTTGTGTACAAGAAAACAACACAAAATAATGCAACAC
>JAVCKS010011681.1:0-16059 GCA_032273685.1 Pteraster tesselatus
CGCGCGCGGTTAACGCGATTGACAAAACATTTTTTTTCAATGGCCCGAGGGGGGGGCCATGGCACCATGGCCCCCCCCTAAATACGCCACTGTGTCTCTATCAACCAATTTGAAGCTCACACTGTGATTACACAATTCATCATATGCTGCAGCTCATATATCGTTAACTTCAATCGTACAGAATCAATGTTGCTTATAGCATAGTAACCAACTGATTAAGTCCTGTATGATTAGTACAGTACACTACTAAAACTACCGAGCTAACAGCCAATCAGATTGGGCATAGTGTTGTACCAATCAGATTACAACATGCACTTGTCGGCACTTACCCAACAGTGATATCAAAGATGTTACTGCCAACTGAACTGGAGACAGCCATGTCACCCATGCCTTTCCTAGCTACGATGACGCTAGTAATCAGATCCGGAATGCTGGTGCCTGCAGCGAGAAACGTCAAGCCCATCACCTGCAGGGGAGGAAGACATTTAATAAAACTCTTACACAATCAAAACAGTCATCAATTTATTTTGATCATGTTCTGTTTTAGCAATGAGTGAAACATCCATCAAAAAATCACTCCCTTTGACCGCCGGTTCCGAAGTAGCATGGAAAAGCCATGATCATGAAGTTTCATGGCAAAAGTTTCCCTGTGTTTTCATTGGTGATTCACTTCTCAATTCCTCATAGTTCACTGATTTCAACACTGTATGATCATCGGTTTCAAGAAATTTTCTATGTATTCCTATAATTCTCACAGTTGATTTGAATATAACTATTTAGTTGGCCTTGCAAATATAAATTTATATATATATATATAAATATAAATATATTACATGTTAGTTTAAGAACTTTAACGCACCAACTCAAAAGGAATACCGTAACCATTAGCAACCGAAATACTATTCCATTAGCAACTAACGGCTGCATGGTAATTTAGGCATCTCTATTCAACACACCATGTGAGAATCATCCCCGTCCCCCGGGTAATTGCATACAAGGATAACAAAATTAATCAGTAACCCAGTTCTCTCACTAACAATGTAGCAATTCAAGACACTGACAATATCAGAAATGCGGAGTGTCAGTACATGCACGTATTATGGGGTGTTATCAAACAAATCATGTGACCCACTTTGCAAATTAATGAGTCACATATCAGTTATGGCTGGAAAGAGAGCAAGACCTGGTTTATTTTGTTCATATGTTGGACACCTATTACATTTTTGGTTAAAATGTAAATCTCAAAAAAAAAAAAAACCCAAACCCTAGGTTATAATGTATGTAAATCTTTAGAGATTATACTGTAACTCAAATAAAGGTTTTGCAACATGCGACTCATTTTTGCAGAGTAGGTCACAATAGTTGATTGCTTACACGAGTGGCTTATAATTAAGTCACATGATTCCCTTTTAGTGATGCCTTGAGCCGTCCCTTTTCCCAGTCTATATTTGTATACTATTTGAAAATAGATGATTATACGTACTATTTGTCCAGGCCTAGTTACAGACATAAATGAACATACCGGTTCTGGAATACCAATTGTGTCCCCTAAGACAGTAGCCCACCATACCATCAGATAGGAGAAGGCTGCGATGAAAGCGATACTTCCAAGGAAAGTTACTGGGAAATATTTCCTACGATCCTGGAGAGACATAATATGGAAATCAACCATTATAAAACCAGTAATTAAAGCAATATGTCCCAGGGATGTTACTTGGAAAATCTCCCTACGACTTCTGGAGAGATATATTCCACAAATAAACCATCAGATAGGAAACAACATGACAGCAACGATTCCGGGGGAAAAACATCCTAAAAATAACAAAACAAAACACAATAGTTCATGAGAATAATTTTGACCAGGTGCAAAGTAACATCAAAGGGTTCATCAGTCCATCAGTAAAAGCTATGTGCAAATTCGCATAATCCTTAACAACTAAGGCCAATTTGTTTTTCATCACCGTCCGCCTCGATTTTTACGCCCGCCCGTTTTTTATTTTTATTTTATATTTTTCAATTTTTTTTTTATAATTCGCTAGAAAAGCCTGCAGGGATGTCAGATTTTCAGGATTTTCCATATTTTGGGAAAAACCTCAGGCCCTCGGCATTTGTGAGCCGGAATGACAATATTTTCAATAGATATTAAAACCGTGAAAATACAAAGCATAAAATGGTGTCTTCGCTCCCTTTTTTATGGCCTCCGATCTCGTCTAAAAAAATATAAAATATATAATATAAAATGCCCTACTCGCCAATTTTTTCAGATACAGTAATGAGAAACATAATATATATTTTAATTGGCCTAATTCACAAAATTAAGTTCTAAAGTTTGTGTAAACAAGTTCAGAGAAAATTAGGTTTGCAGAAGATGTAATATTTTCTTTGGGGCTATAAGAATAATGACTCAAACATAAATGTACTTTTTAGAAAATATATATATATTTTTTCGTATCTTAACACATTACCAAATGGTTTTGGGGGGTTAGTTGGACGGTTAAAAGATACGCTTTACCTACAAAATAAAGTTTCATAAACAAATGGTTTTGAAACAATTCTCCAGTTTTCTCAAAACAGCGTTTTTCAAAATCCGGTAGGTTTTCACAGATGGCAACACATACATGTACATGTATTTAGTTTGTAATAAATCAATACTGGTGCGGTTAATATGTTGTAGACGTGTGTATAACAACTAGCTAAGTTGATATGCAGCGGAAAAAAAGCAAGCAAAGAAAATAATTAGCTAAACCACCGCATAATAATTCACCACAAAGGTACTTTCAGACACTCAATCACAATCCAGCATGAATCATTGAGGCAGTAACGAGACACTAAGTGGCTTTTTAATCATTCCGCGTCATGCTGTCAAAAGTTATAATGCACAGATTGAACGCAGACTCACAGTGCTAAAATAGATGTTGAATAGAATAATCTCTGATAGAATCACGTAACGATCCAGCGCAGTGGAAAGGGGCCCCTCAGTTTACATTACCTAGCTAGCACAAAACTATTGACTCCCACACGATCTAAGTACACCCCATGTCGTTAGATGTCAAATACTGTATAACAGGCATCTCGCGAGATTAAAAGTAAACATCATTGTTGCTGCAATGTGTAATAGTGAAAACATCAAGGGTGGTTGTGGTGACGCTGCATGCAGCGTGTTATAAAAATATAGGATAGCGGAACACCGGGTGGGAGAGGGTAATTGTCTGTGAGTTAGATGACAGTGTTGGTTGGTAGGACAGTCGTACATTTTACAGTAATTTTAACAAACTCAAAAATATTTAGGACGTGGGAACACATTGATATATACATAATCAAAATAATTCTCCATGTCTAATTCACCGGTATAAACTTGAAGTAGAGGTTTGAATGAGACAGTCTAATACATTTGTACATGAAGAGGCTAAATCTTAAAAAGGTTTAAGAAATGTTAACAATGGCTATATTTAGCCTTGGAGTCTTTAAACTGGTTAAATCTAGGAAATTATTAAAAACAGTTTATAATCTTGTAGTTGGACCTGTTCACAAATGTTGTACATGGGTGTGTATTACTTACAAGCAGAACTAAGCCTACGTATAATAGTACTGTACCCATGTTATGGACTTGAACACAGATTGCAAAATGACATACTGTACACTGTACTTTGATGCCCAGAACACCAAGATTTTATGGTGCCGATATTATACATGTAGTTACCTATACTCAAATGTTTGATGGCATTCTTTTTCCTCGTAACATTGATTCTCATCATGTAAAAAGGAGAGAGAAGTTCATCTTTGCGATGTACTGTATTTGTTTTAACTATGACATAATGTCTCAAGTAGTGCTGCCAATATTACAAAGTGATCCCTGTGTTATCAAAACAGACCCCCTCCCCCCCCCACCCCCACTATTAGTCGGTCTCATTGGTCCTCTTCTAATTGCACCTACGGTAACTATGATGTGTTTTGGAAATGTGTTATGCTATTCTTTCTTTTAATCCAACAGGTAGGAATAAACAGCAGGTGTACTACAACAGTATACCATAGTATGATAATATATTTGATCAGATACGGGCCATACATGAAGGCTGATGGTCTTAATAATTGTGATGTTGAGGATGACCTCTGACTTCTAGCAGCTATATTGGTTGCTATACATAGTGGGGGAAGTGAGATAACAAGCCATAGAAGGTCAAATGAGAACTGAGGAGAGTGTGCAAAACACTCATAAAAATGTCTGGATTTAAAGCATGGGTACACATAGAACTCCAACTATTATGAATGATTTGTTTTTAGGAAACTTCATGTACATGCACAGCCAACTATCCATGTAGCCTTTATATGACACTATAACTGTTATTTTATTACAGATCTAAACCTGCTGTTTTCTTCTTCTTCTTTTTTTCGTCCCCGCTAAAACTGCTGGTATTATAGACATCGATCTTTTTGTTTGTCAACAAAAATTTGGGGGTTCAGGTTGTTGCGGTTGTTGTTGTTGCTGTGGGAAAACAGGATCTTGCTAAAATGACTTAATAACTTCAAATATGTCAGCGCGATCGCGCATTTTATTCTGACATGACACTTAATTATAACACGATATGACTTTTAATGTAACACATTCCAGCTTCAATACATGCAAAGTTTCAGCTTAATTGTGTATATTCCGACATAGATCTTGTAGAACAGCACCTTTAAGGCAATGTCTCGTTAAGGTAATTGCCGGTTTAGCCACAATATGCTTAGTAACCCATGAATAAGCCATGAGTAAGCCATGAATTAACTCACAAAGACAGCACCACAGTTACTGCTGCGCGTGCCTCCTATTCAGCTATTGCTGTGGGCGTTTTAAATAAAGCACCACACCTATTGCTGTGGGTGTCCCTAATATAGCACCACACCTATTACTGTGGGTGTCTTTAATATAGCACCACAGCTATTGCTGTGGGTGTCTTTAATATATCACCACACCTATTGCTGTGGGTGTCTTTAATATAGCACCACACCTATTGCTGTTGGTGTCTTCAATATAGCACCACATCTATGCTGTGGGTGTCTTTAATAAAGCACCACACCTATTGCTGTGGGTGTATTTAATATATACTGTAGCATCACAGCTTTAACATCTACAGTATATGGCCGTGGGTGCTTTTAATATGCCATTCCCTTCATTACAAATGTATTTTAGAAAGCGCTTGAAAATGACTGCATGTTTCAATTTAAATGGCCGACGTGACTTGAGTGCCTTTAGGAAACAAAACAATTCAAGTGGGGATCGAACCTGTAATTTCCTGCATTTTAGTGACAGTTAGTTGACATGTGTACAGCTACATGTAAATGTCGCTTGTCACCATGAAGGTTCAGAAATAGTTCCTAGTAATTTCTGAGTTAAACCAAGTGGAAACCAACCTTCACATTCGGAGTGGGGGGGGGGGGTTAACAATCACTATACACGCAACAGAGCTTGCAAAAGACATGAGATCTACAAGGAAATATGAACAAATTATAACTGCTTCAGTATAACCAGAAAACAAAATTCAAAAAATAGATGTTAAAAGTAGCATTTCTGATCGTCTATTTTTAGGACTGAACTGTTGATTGAATGTTTAAATTAAACAAACTCAATGCTCCTTTCGATTCTAAATAGCTAGTCCTCGTAAAATACAGCATTGTGGTCACGCACATGTATACATGTACACGTACTACTTATGGTTTACGTACTAAATTTATGGTTAATTTACATTATGATCAAATATGTTCGCATTGTACAAACACTATGGATGATGCTCTCAAATAAATAGTACATAGAGTTCGTGGGCAAACACTCTAGTGCATGTTTCGTACTAGATGTTGACAATAGTATTACCCTGCACTGTATAACTTATGTATACATGCGAGGCAATTTATTTACAATGAACATTGCAATAACATGATCGAAACTACCGCTACATGTACACGCACTATCAATTGGCTTATAGACATTTTCGCCAGTTGTGTGAGGCTCACTATTCATCCAAATCCTTGGTCAAGAAGAGCACAGTTGGCTACGATTGTTACTTGCAGTCAGATAAAATTCGAAAGAGCTTTGTTACGGCGTCTCGATATTGGATGCAGACATAATATATGATCCATAATGTTATGTAATTAGTACCTCTGCAGTTGTCCTTGTACAGTATCATCCCGTATATGTGTAACTCAATCCCGAAGCCGCTAAGATTTAGTATCTTATTCACCAACTCGGGCAGTAGTAATATACATGGCATTGACCCAAGATAAAGGGCCGTAAAAATATGCACTGGTACAAATACTGCCTTCTTAGTTTATAAGAATGAAATGAGGAACTGCCGTACATGCAACACAGCTATCTGCCAATTCGGCCTTTGTAGTTTCTGTTTTGCAAACAGGTGAGATCAGTGGTGTAGAGCTAATGTAAGTAGTGTCGAAATGCTGCATATTATTCGTCATCGTACAATCTTTATACGCTGCATATGTGCCATTAGTAGTGCCGGAACACTATTGCGAACAGTTCCAGCCCAACTAGCGTGCAACTGGGTGGGATGAAATTTCATTTTGTTTCATGTACATGTAAGTCCAATTTATTATATTCTTGATGGGTACTCTACTACATGTACATGTATAAACACACATTCTACCAAACTGCATGTGTATGTACATGTACATGTACATGTACCAGAAATATTCGCGAGGCACAGTGTCGACGCCAGAACAAATATCTACGGGGGGCACGATTCTAATTATAGCGGGCGGCACCAAATTACTGGAAAGTGGCAAAGAGACAGAGAAAACATCCACATGCTTTTATCAAGTGAGGGGGCAGAGCGAATGAAGTTGCGGGGGGAGGGGTCACGTACTACCCCCTTTTACCCCCCTCCTTGGCGCAGACACTTGCTAGGCATTATACAACACAAGATCTTAATGGCTACATCTAATCCAAAGGATGGAGCAAGTCACGGCTGAGGATCCAAAGCGAATTACTTCCCTTAAACTTACTGTGTCAAATAAATGCTGCGTGAATGTGCTAACTGCTTTATAATTTGAGACTAAAAGCTTTTTTTCATACTTAATTTTTTATTTACCACGAACTTGTCTTCGGGCATGTCCTTAAAGCAATTCACATTAAGAAATAATTTGTAATTGATAATGTGGTGGGATTGCCCTTGAAAAAAAAAACCGCCCACAGATTGCTATTGTCTTGTCAAAATGAATGAGTGCTTTCAGCAAGCATAAAAACATGTATACAAACAACGGTATATGCTACATTCGACCGAAACAGTTCTAACTGAGGGTAACAACTAGGCAAGTTTTGGTGTTTGAAACTGAAACTATAAACTTGTATACATAAATGAGGAGGGGTGTCTATTTGTATTTGGAAATGGAAGCCTCATCCTACTATACTTCAAGAGATCACCGCTTTGCCCAGATGCACACAAAGTGTGTCGTCATCATCATCATGTATCAGGCCAACAAAAAATATAGTCGGTCTCTGGTCAGCGCATTTAGGATACCAAGGCTAATGAGGTCAACTAGACAAATGAAAGGGGCACCAATGCCAATGAGGAGGGACCAAGGCAGATCTGGATGGCACCAAGGCAGATGAGAAGGACATCAGGGCATGAGGAAAAACAAATACAAATATTACCCGCCTTTTCTGACCAGAGACCGAATATATAATTTCTTTTACCTAATCTTGTCCAGTGTAATCTCTAGAAGCCATTAGTAGCACAAGGCCAAATTAGGTTGCCTTGCTTTGCTCGTTCACATGATTACAGGACTTGCTTGTCTAATAAAATCTACAACATTATCAATTCAACCTTTGAAATGATTTCTCAAGGTGAAATCAGATTGGAATTGGGCAGTACGTTCTTAGAGAGTCTGCTAAAAAGTGATCATCTTGTCAGTTGAGCCAGTCATTTATTATCACGGGACGAGTTCCAAGTCTACTGCAAGATCAACATTTATGATGAAACCCATTTTTAACCGAAAGGTACTAACCTCACGCCGTACGTCAGGTAGAACAACCCACATAGGGAAGACTAACGGTGCCAGGATGATGTACATCACCCGCTTACGAAATGATGTCGGCCAACTTATGTCCAGGGGCTCTTCAACCTCAATCTCAGGAATCTCCTTATATAAAGAAAGCAAAGGTAAATAAAATTAAAGTAGGCATTCCTAGGAACTCAGATTTTTTTTAATAAAAAAGTTATGGCAAGATTCTTAAGTAAAGACTATGATATTACTATCAGACAGAGGAAATTATTTCCACTTAGTAATGAGTTATAAGATGTTAAGACATTTTTTATGTTAGTTTGTTAATAAAATTTACTTCAGAATATTTTACCAGAGAGCATTTAGCTTACCATTCAAAACTTACCATTAAAGAGTCTTAAAGGCAGATGGCAAAAATTACACTATTTGCTTTTCCACCATTCTATACCGTATTTTGTATTTAAAACCTACAAAAAAATGTATAGTTTGGTAGTGTATTGTATCGTTTGATTTTGTTTTTTATACCACAAGCTTACGCTTCTTTGGTTATGCCCCCATTACCCCTCACATGAGTAATCATTTATTTGTTACTTATTTTGTTATGATATACTAATGAGGAATGGAAATAAATGTTTGCTAATAAAATAAATACCACTAATTAGTTTTTCTCCCTTTCTTTTTATTACAGGGAAGTGATTTGTACGAGCTGCATAGCCTTTTTCACAACCCCAGATATATTGCCTGAAATAAAGAAAACAAAACAGACAACAAACAGACTAATTGATCCTATGAAATAGCAGCCATCTTGTGGGGATAATCCTTTGCCCCACCTAGGATGGGCACGGGTAGTCTTATTAAAATACTACTCAATAGATTCTCTGTTATTAACATGTAATGTGGTGATACAACCAACTCTAGCTCTCGATAGAGAACCCTGGTGTTATAGATTAACATTATACAAGAAAAGTTTAAAGTATGTATCAATCTCACGTTTTTTCATTGCTCATCAATATGACCAAATATAAATTTACAACTAAGTCATTCGGGTATTCCAGCTGCTCTCGTATAATTAGAGTTTTATTTTAGTAACCCATGTTTCCCACTCCTTGATAACTACATGTATAGAGGGCATGATATAATCATGGGACACACAGACATTACGGGATGGGACAGACGGGCATTTTTTGAATCAGTTTACTCCTGTGGTAACAAATTTCTGTAGGTTTGCAGGCATAATGATATTCAGGTGTTGTACAGCGATAAGTAAAGACACAATATGTATTAAGCACTTGAAGTGCCATCCCTAAATCATAATTTAGGGACGGCAGCAAAAAAGGCTGCATCATCTTGCAGTGTCTGGCCATCATTTCACCAGGATGTTTCATTCACTGAGTGAAACAATAGAGTGCGCTGCATGATTCAGCGCACTCAATTATCATGACGCATTGACAATATCATCAATTTCTTATGTTTCTGATGTACGGTAATAACCTTACGCTATACGGCCACTCGATTAAAGCTGTACTTTAAATAATATATTAGAAAAGCATAAAATGACTGCTCATACCCCGACCACCCCCCAAAAAATGCTGTTCCTTTTAATCATACGCTTAGACTACCGTCAATATTAGATATTATTAAACTTATCATTTGGAACTTAGTATCAACTTCATATAAAACAAAAATGTCAATACAAAATTTCTGCTGTGCCTTTTTTCTTCCTTTATACTGTATGTACATACATGTATACACAGAGATCTGACAAAAAACTATGAATTCAAATTCTAAAATGGACAAGGAACTGATATTTTGGAGCTCATGATCCATATTGGAGTTCATACACCATAAGAAGCTGCATCATGTGCAGATGTAAATACATGTACAGCAACACCCATAAAGTCAGGTTGGCCACATTATTCAAACAGTAATCCTACATGTACTGTGGTCTCGGCAAGAAATGAACAGCCCTTATGACACCCCGGGATACTAGTTTAGAGCTCAACAATAGTTGTAAACCCTACTAGCGCATTCTTACATGTACATGTATGTATACACACACATTGTTTTTGTTTACATGGTTTGTAAACAGTGTACTATTTGTTGTCCTCTTTGTTTTGTTTAATTCATTTTTGTCTTCACCTTTAAGATTAATCTCAATTTATTAAATATCCTTGATCTTTTTATTCATATGAGGGAGCTCATTTACAACAAGCATTGCTTTATTTTGGGCCCCCTCCTTCCACTCTGAATTACTACTCTTGGCCAAGTAATTTAATTATCGTTTTAACTTTGAAATATTTTATGATGGTTTTAAAATTTAGTGCATGTTCATTACTGTGTTACTCAATGTAAGATAACTATCAGAATTAAGCATATTTCTTAAAATATTATAATTATAATATTGACTATCTGGCCTTTATACATGTACATGTATGACTTGTACTGATTGATTGGAAAATAAAGTTAAGTAAATAATTTTAAATATATACAGTACTATTGGTGTAATTAAAATGTTGTATGAATTTTGTATGTATATTATTGTGTACTGTACACTGTGAGCAATGTTTTTTTTTAGTATTATATATGTACAGGTCATGTACCAGCAGCAATGATTGTACTATAGTGTGCATCATAACAGCAGTAGCGATCCCTTTAAAAGAATCAGTGTATGGTACAGTACGATAATAAATGCTAACTGTCTGTCTGGTCATTAAATCAAATTATCTTGACATGAAAAGACTTCAGGTTCAAGAACTCTTGGAGTCCATAATCAAGCTTCTATTATTGAATGATCATGTCTGACAAATCTTTCAGGTTTTTAATAAAGGGCCAAGGATATGTACTAGCCAGTCACTTCATGCAGTGGCTGGTATTTGGATATTTGGACAAAAAGTATGGAGGTTGTTAACAGAGTTCCGAAATAGTTTACACAATTATCAAATAGTGTATAGTAAATATCATTTAGCAATTGAATAACATTACATGAATGAAGATATTATAATTAGCCTTTTCGAAGTATGGCAGCCACAATAGGATGGTGCTGTTCCGATTGGGTAAAGTCTCTTGAATTTTACCCAATCGGAACAGCGGCATAAAAATGTACATGTACTATTGTGTCCGCCCTTCATGTACTTTGAAAGGGCTAATGACATTATTCGCATACACTTTTGTGAAGTCCGTTATTCATCCAGTCATAAATCTCGCAAGTTAAAAAAACATCTCGGATAATTTCAGTGTTTTCATTATTGTTGCCTTGTCAGGTTGCATTTGTCTCAGTTATATGCAACCGGCACATGTAATAAGCCATGGGCAAGGACACACAATTATTCTTTAATAAACCCATCCTGTCTCAAACATACAAAATTTGATTTTTTTGTTAAACACGTTCATCACCGCAAAATGACAAATATATAGCCCACTTACAGCTCACAGAAATAAGACTGTAAAACTAGAATGTTATTGATGAAAGGGGTATTAAGGTTTGAGGACTCTGCTACGTGCATTTTGTACACCGAGCTGTTCTTAGGCCATTTGAAGTTGTTAATCTACAAGGCTAGGGGCAATACTAGAGACAATCGACTCCATTGAAATACTCCTAGGAGTTCCAATGTAGTTGGCCTGATAGATCGGAAAATGAGTATGTGACGATTAAAGGTTAACCCATGTGTAGCTTTAGGAATAAATCTGCTTGTGCACACTAAGTCGTTGTAAATGAACATTTGCATGTTATTGTAAGTGTTTTGTGCATTGTCTTCAAACATTTTGTCAATATATCGCACCACTCTGCATTGTACACATAGAAGGGGCATTGTGGTATAATGATGCGATTTAAGCATGGATTGTTTTTAAGGTAGGGCAGACTATAGGGGGACACGAAAAACAAAAACATGCAAATATACATTTACATGTAGAATTCTTTATATCATAAAAAAAAACTTGTAGTGTGTAGATACCACATTACATATAAAGCAAAACATGAATTTTTATTGAGGTAGTCCTTCTAAGTAAAGCATTTATTGTACGTTTGTTAATTCATCTATGGTCATTTGCATGTAAGCCATGTTTTTTCAATACATATGGCCACTCATGTGATACAATGGATTGTCAAAGTAGTACAGCAAATCACCATTGTGGGATACGAAATCCAGTTTGAATAAAGTATTCAGTTAAACTTCATCGAATGGTCCTCCAATACAAACATAGCGCACTTACATACATGGACTTGACTAACCGATCAAGTTTTGTTTTAGGAAGAAATAATTTCTTAAGGTAATGCAAATGATTCGGCACGTATTGAGCAAGAATCAAATGTGTATATTTTTCTTATAGATCATGTTAACCTTTTCCTCACAGAATCACAGTAAACTGCCCCCGATTCCCGATTTTATTGGTCCTGCATTTATTACAATGTCAGGTAAAAACTCAAAATTCCATATTGTTCCCGAATTAAGTCCTGTACAGTATCTGCCAGAAGTGGAAACAAAAGGATAAAATGACAATAGGATGAAGGTAGGTGTAAGATCTACATCCATACCTGCATTGGGCTAGGGTCATCCACCAACGTTGACTGCGTGACCATGTCCATAGATACGGTCCTATTCTCCGTGCCGGTCGGTGAGCTCTCCTCAGGTATGTTGGGATGCGATATCGTGCTGATTCTCCCGCCGAGTTGTTCCACGGGTTCCTCCTCGGGTAGGTGCTCGGCACCCAGGATGCACTCCCGCGATGACGATGACATCTCGTCCTTCTTGGGGCTGCTGACTACCGAGGGGCGTCCGTTGTGGTTATCGTCCTCCGTGCATGGCTTAGACGGCCATTGGTGGTTGTTCATCGGCTGATGGCTGTTGGTGGTGCCGTTAGCCTGTGGTGTGGGGCTGCTCTCGCTAGCGGCCTTAGCCATAGCTCTTAGTTGTACGGCTTTCTCATGGACAACAGCTGAGTGAATGCAACAGGGAGAGATTGGTTCTAGGAGACAGCATTTGAATATGGGTTACGGCCGGACGACAAAGTTGTCGACAATGAAGAATACAGCTTTAATTGTAAGAGCATCATTTGTTCTGTGGTACTCCAATGATCTGTAGTTTTATTCCCAGTGATGGGATTAAAACAGATAATAAACTTATGTATTACATGCATTTTTATATTATCTACATATGTACATGTACTAAAGAAAAGATCATTGGAGTGGCACTTCAAAGATCTCTGGTTCGATTCCTAGTAAATGTAATTTAATTTACATCTTTTATTTACTTTCTCTGCACACAATTTTACATGTCAAGCATTATTATAATAAGGCTTTGGGAATCAATATGGAATTATCCCCTTCGAGGCCAAGAGCTAAACAAGGACAAGTCAGATCCTATAATGGTAAGATCCAGATTGTCGCATTGTTCACATATTACCAAATGGAAGCTTTGCCACAGTATGCTGTCCGTAGTAGGGGGCCTATTATAATTTTTGTATGAGAATGCAGATTGTGCCCCCTGCGGATATACAGTTTGACAGTCCGACCAACACCGAATCTGTTAGGACTATTGCTTTGACGGTACATGGAATCTCTTCTATTCACACTTCTCAATCACTGTTAACTTGTTTCAACATTTGTTGACGGGAGGTCAGGAGGCCCTAGTGGTACTTTCACTTGGCTTCACCCACTGCAGGTCCCAATTCAAATTTAATTAAATCCCGAAGGTGCCAACATGCAAACTTGGGTTTTTGGTCTTGGCTTGACCTTTTGGGTTTCCACAAATGTTTAGGGCTAGAGTTCTTCCACGTGCAGCAAAAAAATAGTTTATTTTCTTGTGTTTGCAAATGTTTTATTACTACTTTCAAACCTTGACTACACGTACATGTACATGTAGACACTAACATTAGATCAGCACAAAAAATAAATTGAAAAAACCCCAAAAAACCTACCTATTTTCAAATGCCATGTAATCGGAAGCAGAACTTTTTGTTTGGGGCCTAATAAGCTATCATGTTTTGAACAAAACACTAGGTTATACTGTCTGTAAACCCACATACATGTACATGTAACTTCTGTATGTGCATGAACGTGTACAATATATACCATGTACATCATCCACCAGATTGTACTCAACATTATAATTGCATACGTCTACATGCATTACACCTGGAAAATCACGTCAAGTACAAAGAGAGACAATACATCAAAATAAAAAATAAAACTAGTGCAGACAAGGTACCGTAAGTCATTGATGTCATATTTCCATGGAAACAAGCGATTATAATTAATTTTCAAGTCCTTGAAATCTTTTATTCCACGAAGTAGGCATTAGTTTTGTCTATCAAAGATCACATAAGGTTGTTTAATATGTTGAGATGCAGTGATAAAATGGTGCGCTCTTTGCAGGACAACCTACACATAACTGTATACAGCAAGATCATACTGTTTATTACAGACACTGCATGTATATACATGTAGGAACTGGCATTTAACATGTTTAGCCTGGTGGAATTCTTAAAAGATTCACTGAAACCAGAAGGAAACAGTTTCAAAACAGATTAATATTTTAAAACGAAAAATTGTCAGAACTGGGCAGTGATTTTCAGTCGTAATTTTCAGTCAAGGACAAACATAGATCTATAATAATGGGCAACAAAGACTTTGCTACTGGTGTAAAAGTGTGTGCGTTAAGACTAAATCGAGTTGCTGATTCAGAATCCCTACTCCGAATTATTCCAGCATGTCAGGATTTAGAGCTATATGCGCATGCTGCTGGTACAGCGTACGTACAATGGGAGACTAGCGCAAGTATTTCAGATTCGAAGTACAGCTGTCTTATAGCACAGTTTTTGGGTTGCCCCAGTTTTTGGGTAATTAGTATTATTAGTTTATTTACCAGTATCTTTACTTCACGATTGTGCATGTTGCTCTACCAAACATTTCTTTCCCTACATGTACATGTAGGTTGTTTTAGTGGCGTATCAATGCAATTTAATTCGATGTGAACTTGTCCTTTTCTAAAACTGGTAGCTGCCCAGATAGCAGTGCACATGAACGATTTTTCAGGGCCCAAGAGTTTTATTAAATGTCTAAAACACAATATTCATTATACTTACTTTCACTGAGTGGATCAATAGTATGCAACATCAACTGCAACGCCCCATGTCTAAACATGTTACTATTACGGAAATGTGGTACACTGTGGCGACGATTGCGTGGGGCTGCCATCTCCTTGCCAATCTGAAAAAAAGACCATACCAAATCAGTAATCAAATCAATAACTAGTATCCAATTAAAAATATCCAGTGGATAATCAAATAAATAATCTAACAAATAATCAAATAAATACAGTAGAACAGTACAGTTTGAGTACACATGTTGAAAACTTGTTTAGGGTGAACTTGATAAAAAAGTTAAAGCAAAGTAGCCAACTTCAGCTAAACATCTCTGGCAACTGCTGCCGGAGGCCTGGCAAAACATATGAAGTGATTTCCTCATAAAACTTACTGGGCATTAAAAATGCTGTAAAATGTTACTAAACATAGTTTTCAACAGGTGTACTCAGCCTTTAATTTGGCCAGTACTGTAACCAAATAAATTATTAAATAAATACTGTATGTACACAAATATTTCATGGTTGAGTATATAAATTTGTTATTTTTGTGTAACAATGTTCACAGTTGTGGCTTATGAGGGAACTAAAAAGTGTGGTAAATTTGAGCCCTCCTAATCGCTAAGTCACATACTGTAACGATCATAACCATTCACCTTTTATCAATCATAAACACAAGAATTACTGGTAAAAGAATTATTATTATATCAAATTAATAATTACATTAATAATCAAATTAATAATCAAATCAATAATCAAGTCAATTATCAAGTCAATACCCAAGTCAATACCTAAATAAATAGTCAAATCAATAACAAAATAAAAAATCATTTATCAGGGGCATTATCTTTCGAATCATTATTTTGTAAACATGCCATTTTGTGAACACCTCTAAAATGAGAAATATAATGTTGTGCTTTTGTGGCCTAAATCTCCCAGGACAGACCCCCCCCGGGCAGACCCCCCGGGCAGACCCCCGGGCAGACCC
>JAVCKS010011724.1:0-16053 GCA_032273685.1 Pteraster tesselatus
CTATTTCAAGAAATGGATTATCAACTTGATAACGAGTACCTTCGGGCGGGATGTAAACATTTCCAATTACTATATTTGTATCCAATCCCGTCAAATCTTTACTGATACTAAAAAGCTGTACAGCGTTACTGTCAGTTTTAATAAATGAGATAAATTGATGACATCACTGACCTTGGGTCATGAGTTCGAATCGCGTCCGAATAACGCAATGCCCTTTGTAAGCTATATAAGTACGCATTGCGTTTTCAGTGTGTTCAAGTTGGCTCCGCCCAATGCACCAGTTCTGTTGGTTGTCCATATCACGCCCGCACTTTATCTAGATACTTGCAAACACGTACGCTCAAACAACATTCATCTTTGATTTACAAATCGGAAGTAAAAAAATAAACCAACATGTCTGGACGTGGTAAAGGAGGAAAGGGACTCGGAAAGGGAGGCGCCAAGCGTCATCGCAAGATCTTGCGTGACAACATCCAGGGAATCACCAAGCCCGCTATCCGTCGCCTTGCCCGACGTGGTGGTGTCAAGCGTATCTCGGGTCTGATCTACGAGGAGACCCGTGGTGTCCTGAAGGTGTTCCTTGAGAACGTGATCCGTGATGCCGTCACCTACTGCGAGCACGCCAAGAGAAAGACCGTCACCGCCATGGATGTCGTCTACGCTCTGAAACGCCAGGGACGTACTCTGTACGGATTCGGCGGTTAAGCCGTTAAAAGCTTCTCCACATAACAACATCGGCTCTTTTCAGAGCCAACACAACTTCCAAAAAGAGATTAAAATATTGCTGTCTGTTTTTATAATATATGATATTGAATATAACTACATGTACATAGGCCCACATTGTTTTCAATTTTTTGAATAATACAACAACTATTAACAGATTTATTATTATTAATGAACCGGTACTCTAAGTTGGCTTATATAAACCTTGATGTCCTGTTCCATGATTTCTGCCAGCAATTACTAATATTATTGTCCCGAACATTATATTTAGTTTTTAAAATACAAAATGTGGGGTATTCTTTCACAAATGAAAAACCGCTTTTCTTGGACAATGAGCTCTTCAATGCGTTTTTGGTTTAGCAATGTGCATGCATGTGGAAACTCTGGGTTTGTTGCTAAACCGTACACTGTTAAAATGTTCGTAATATTACGTTATTTGTGCGGTGTCAATTTACAGCGAATCATGTTTTTAACATTTTTACGGTTATTTTAACTTTAAAGTACGGTTATTTTGACTTTAAATTACATTTCATCATATCGTCGTGAGCCCTGAGGCCCCGCCGTTGGCGCCCACTTCGCAACGAATAGTTGTTACCGACGGGTGCAGCCTTTTTTTATCTGTACCCGTCCAACTCCCAACTCCCGCATCTCAGTTGACGTACGACTGCTCCACTTGACAAGGTCGTCGGCCCATCTCGCGCGTGGTCTGCCAACTGAGCGCGTCGAATCCTGTGGTCGACCATGCATCGGAGAAGCCACATTGGCGGGCTGGGTGACCAAACCATGCCGCTTTCCGCTTCATCACCGTGTCGCAGGAGAATAGCCACCGGTTGTCGATTCGTCGGAGTAGCTCTTCGTTCGACATGTGCTCTTGCCACGTAATCCTAAGCGGACGTCTCCAGATCTGTCTTCCAAACGCATCTAGACGATTCTTGTCAGCAGCCTTTATTGTCCAAGTTGCGCAGCCGTACGTTAACTGCGCCTTGACGGTCAGACTGACGCGCGTCGATTTGAGGTAGCTGCGCTTGTCAAGGCATGCTCTCGCGATAGCTGTTCGTATTCTTATTTCGTGGCTGTCGTCCATGTCGCGACAGAGTGTGTACACGAATTTCGGCACACGTTTTATTTGCGAGAGTTGGTATTTGATAGTTGTGTTGTCCATAGTTGGGCTTATTACCATGTATTCTGTTTTGCCGGGGCGGATCGCCAGACTGTATTCGCTCGCCACCACACCGAGTACATGGAGCATGTTTTCCGCGTCTGCGGCTGACAGGGCGGTGGCACTAGGTCGATCGTCGGCGTAAGGTATTCGTTAATGGCACAATAATAACGCGAAAGGTTCACATAATTGCCAATGTATTACCAATGCTTTATCTTGCCTTTGAAATTAATGTATTTTGTCTGTGAGCTTCAGATGTCGTTCGACTAAAAAAGCGCATACTTCTGCTACAATTGGCATCAGCCATCGTGGATGCCGGTACACTTCCCTGACCGATCTGTACGTCTTTAGATATCCCATCAGGTGTTTAATACGAACTCTGCTCAACAATAAATATGCCTCTTATATACAGTTCGATCATCAGCATCCACCATCTGGTTGGTCCGCGCGGAATTTGGTTAGGACCGGATACCTGCATAGCCGTTGTCTCCAAGAAGAAACACCTGATCTGGGAAGTCCAAATCAAGGCCAGGCCCAATGCTTGGCATCAATGAGTGCTGACCAGCGTCATTTTGATGGCCCAATAACCCGCTCTGGATAAAGCGAATATTCTTGTCAATAATGACCTGCATATAAATAACAAAAGTGTTATTAACATTATGTAATTTGTAACGCTCATTTCTATTGGAGAGGTAGGAAAGGGAGGAGTGGGAAGACATGGGGAGTATGCGTGTGGATGGGGGATAGAGAGATCTGAGGTGTATATGCAAAGACATAATTATGTTAATTTATTTCTGCCTGTGGGCGGTGAATCTCATGCAGGGTGCCCTCTATGGCCCCCACAGCATTGGGGAACACTCCCCAGCGCCCTCTCATGGCCAGCCACTCTGCGTTACTTGGCCACGAAACGTGACATTTAAAGTAATACCAAAGTAGTCCGACAATAACGTAAATGTCTCTCGTCACAGCTGCCTGGCTCATATTAAATAGTGAGGTATAAGCACATCGTAGGTGGAATTCTGTCGTAGCCATATCATGATCATCAGGATTCTGTTACTTGGAAGATGACGATGTCTTCGCCCTCGCCCCTGGTTTGTCAAATACGGCTGCAGGTCATGTGTTATCATGCCCAGCATTTTTCTTTCGTGGAGTTCCTTATGGCAATGTTACTGCGTGCTATTCCTAGTGTTAAATACAGGTGTTGCAGGGCGCTTTTATTTATGCACCTGCCCAGTTCTGAGGTATGGTAGCTTATTAACTGAGCGTATGCTGTTTGTGTTCCTAATCATTCTGTCACCCTACTACAATATTACCAAACGTATGATTTTCTATGGATTTAAGAATGTTTATTATGTTTCTATAATTATGTACATGTTCAGACTAAGGTTTTGAAAGGTCATTGCAGAGATTTCTATTGGTTATTGAAAAAGAGGGTTATGACGTATGTATAACATTGGCAAACAGGTACAATTATAAACGGATAAGCCAACGCCCACTCCCTCCACTTAAAAAATAACAGAATGGGGAGAGTAGAATGGGAAAAAACAAAAAAATACAAGATGAACAAGATTGATTCCACCTTATTTGAACCACATAAAAATGCATATAATTCGTTAATATAATGGGAACGCGGTGTGGGGGGGGGGGGGGGGGGGGGAGAAGGGAGAATTTCCTCCAAATCCGAAGCCCGAACCACTGCCACTGTGACTGAGCAGAGACCATGAAGCAAAAGCGAATTATTATCTATGGACTTGAACTCGTTTCAAGCTAATGTCTCGGTAATCACCAATACAAGACTATACCTTAACTTAAATTTTGCCTGGCAATGGCATACAACTTGGATCACCAAAGCTTGGCGTTATTAATGTCTAGTTATGAAAGGGTTTCTTTCACCACTCTCCAAAACAGGCCTACCAAAACCTATAAACAATCACACATGCATTGGTGCACGCGGCATCGGAGTTGTCCTTTGTCATTCAATAGTGGAACATCAGTCAATGCAGTGACTCCCGTTGAATAACAAAACTAAGGTAGTGTACAGTCAGAGAGGGGTGGAGCTCAGGGTGGAGCTTACAATGCTGAGCTTTTCATTGGCCAGTGATGCAATGACCGTCCTACGTACATTTAAAACACGAATGAACACTACTTAGACCGGGCGTGGGTTTCGATGCGGAGTCAATGACCGCTGACACCCCCGCTTTGTTTGCGTAGTTGTTGTAGTCGGTCCACACAAGTGAGGCGGAGTGTTTAGCTCTTTCCCAATTAACTGGTCTATTTGAGGACAAAATTAATAGCAATGCCAGAGAAAGTCATGCAATACATCTGAATGACATATCAAAATGGAGTGCAGCAAGGTGTTCTCTTTTGATATGACACAAAACATCATGACAATATATAAACCGTTTGTATCATGAATAGGCCCCATTGGGAGCATAGGCCTAAGACAGATATAATTATGGCCAAAATGCAGTTGTCAAATTTTTATGAATGATTCTCAAAGAGGTTACAAGCATGCAAGTTATTTTAATGAACCACTCTGAAAAGTACCTATAAATGGGCCAGAATAAGGGTCGGCGTTGGTGTCGGTGTCGGCTGGAGTCCGGGTTAGGGTAAGGGGCGCGCTTAGGGTTACGATTAAAGGGTGTGTGTGGGGTTGGGTTGCTAGCTGCGCTGTGCAACACAACGAAAAGGGGCGCCACCTAGTGGCGAAGCAATGCGACTATGCGACTATGCGACGGCACGACACGACATTACGGAGGTTTCGCAATCGAGCACGTACGCGTACGCGTACGCATACGTTTAGCTAGCCGTACGCGTTTCGCACTTACGCGTACCGGGCATGCTATATGCGTTATGAACATACGCGTAGCCGACTGATAAACGCATGTGACGTCACAAGACCACCGAAACTGTGACGTATCCGTCGCGCTATCCGTACAAGTTCGGTTGCGAAACCTCCCTATTAACTGTATGTCACACAGGGCGCCCTCTGCCGAAGAGGAGAATTAATAAAACAGGTGTACGAAACAACAATCTAAACTTTTTTTTAAAATAGCCATTAGCCAGCATTACCGTAATGCAAATTTTCTGCATAGAAATGTGAATAGTTTTGCCAGGGCCAAAGATTCTTATAACCAGAATTTCGTTTTATCCAATAATATTTTGCTATAACAGGAGACGACTGTTTTATTGTTTTACGACGTTATTAATTCGTTTGATGCTATTGTTATTAAGTTAAGGTGATCAACGAGTCTGGTTCAAACGATGCGTTCTAAAAGTTGCACACAATTGAAGTCAGCGAAATTGGCCTATAATTACATGCCTTATCCTTGGCATCGTTCTTTAAAAAGTGGTACAACGTGTGCCTTTCGCCAATCACATGGGACTGTCCCAGATGAAAGTGAGGCATTAAAAAGTTTAGTGAGAGAAGACGCAAGGAATTCCATCGGGTCCGGCAGATTAATTTTGGTCTATGTTTTTAAACAAGTTTAGAACTTCTTGTTCTGTACACTCTATATTGCCCGTAGTAGGATATTTACTGGTTGTGTTTCACTCTTTAGAAGAATTGTCAGTTTGAGCGTTAAACACGGAGGTAAATTGATTATTTAGCGCCCCACCTTTAAAGGTACTATCTTACGGTTACGGTGGCCTATAAATGACATAAGTTATTGTTTAATTATGTTGGACTTTTTTGTATTATTTTTGAAATATTTCGTATCGAATAATTTTTCACCCGGTCGGAAATTATTCCCACCTGGGTGGAAATTATTCCCACCCGGGTGGAAATTATTCCCACCCGAGGAGTCGTTTGAGAGTCTTGGGCTCGCCATGTCAACATCAAAACGAGGCTTGGGCACCAGGTGAATTTCCACCCGCGGGTGATAATAATTTCCACCCGGGTCGGAATAATTTCCACCCAGTCACTTTACCGTTTTTTTACCGTTCAGTGTATTCTGATGTACCATTACATCAAGTTATTTTAAAGTCTGACATAGTATCAGGACCCGTATTTGTAGGACTTTCCCAAACCTTACCCCATGGACTTGGGGGTATTACCTTAACCTCCTTTGTTTTAGGTAACGATGTTGCTGGCAGTGTAGTTACTAGTGATCCGTTGATGACGGATAAGCCGAGTGCACATGTAAATACAGAAAACCATGAGAATGAATTCCCTGGTATATTTTCAGCATGTGTAACTACTCGAGCTATGAGTAAGAAGGCTAAGAAAGGACATGTAATTTCTAATTAAAAAATGAAAATAGCAGATACCTTTGTAGGTAATCTATTTAGTCCGTCTCAATCATCAATTGAAGTAAATACTTCTGTAGTTGAACCTAAGGAAAATCAATTTGAAACTCTGGATTATGTTTTTCTCCATACCGAGAAAAACAAAGCAAAGACCCTGCGCTAGATAACTAAAGCGTCAAGGGAGGAAGAAGCTGCCAAAGTACCAATAAGCTACTTTATTGGGGATGGTATTCTTATGCGAAAATGGCGACCATTAGATGATCCTTCCAACTATGAATGGTAAGTTGTAGAACAGATTGTGGTTCCTCGTTTACATCGTTTACATCTAATGAGTCTTGCCCATGAAATACCAGTAGCAGGCCACTTAGGTTTCAGTAAAACATGTGATCGTATCCTCAAACATTTCTTTTGGCCTAGTCGTGCCATGTTCGTCAAATGGTTGGTAAACCTAACCAAAATCCACCTAAAGCGCCTTTAAAACCAATTCCTGTGTTTGATGAACCGTTCACAAAGATAATTTTTGATTGTGTAGGATCACCACCCAGAACTAAGTCAGGTCATGAGTACTTACTTCGTTTATTGCTTTTTGGTATTAGAGAAGTGGTTAATGAATCTTTGGAATTTAGTCCATCTGAACTGGTATTCGGTCGTACTGTTAGGGGACCGCTTACATTAGTTAAGGAGAAATGGCTGATAAATCAACCACAAGATAACATACTTACCTATGTATTGCGACTGAAAGAACGTTTGTATGTTGTAAGTAAAATGGCTAGAGAGAAATTAAGTACAACACAAAGTAAGATGAAAACTTGGTATGATCAAAAAGCTAAACAACGAAGTTTTGTCCCTGGTGACAAAGTACTTGTACTTTTACCAACTCAAGGACAACCCTCACAAGGACGGTATAACGGTCCATATAATTTATGTTAATCAAATCCACAGTTAACAAGGCAATCAGAGATTGCAGAACCTCGCCATGATAGCGCCCTCTAGTGACAAACATATTGATAACGTGCTAAGAACACTATAGTACTATGGCGCCCTCTATTGAATGACAGATTGACAGAAATATTTCCATAAACGAGCTATCGATTTTCCTGACCTTGACCTTTTACCGATCTGGGCCAAACTCGAGGAGGACCGAGCCATGGACACAACCTTCCTTGTGTACAATTTTTACCGGCCGACGGTTTTTGAGATATGCGAGCGGACAAACAAACAAACAAACAAGCAAACAAGCAGACAGACAGACAGACTTTTTTTGACTTTTCAAATAGTAACTTTATTTCCATTCAGAATCGTCGTACATGAACATCATTACAGTTTTTATGCTAAAACACAGAGATGATGGACTTTAATATAACAATGAGATAAAACGGGATGACCGTAAGTAGTAAAACGATTTAGTATGGCCGGTACAAAAGAGGCTACTGGCCGAATAAGAAGTATTTTTAGAGATCATATAAAATGGGAGTAAAATGCTGCAAAAATTTGCTAGAAACTGTATATGAAACACGAGCACATGTGTTATAAACCAAGTGGATTATAAAACAATGGTATTACAAAACTAGAGTTTTATAAACTAGATGTTAACGTTGATTCAGAACGTTGAAAAGTACAAAGTTTTAGTACATTAAACAATAAGAACAAACAGCTTAAACATCGGTAGCAACGTGGTCTACCTATATCAGCCATGTCAAGTTACCGTTAACAACAGTAAAAAAAGTGTTGTTTATAGACCATTCCTGGTCAAATTTAGCAAGATTGTTGGTGAGTTTATAAAACGTATGTTCAAAAATAATTTTATTTTTAATACGTTGTTGAAAAATTTCCAGGGGATTGATAAAGTGTGACTTTCTGTAAAGGTTGTAGATTACGTATTTACAACTGACAATCAAAAAGTTAGCAAGACGCACCGCCCCGACAGAGCGACCTCTAGCGCGCGGGATCAAAACCCAGTACAGTTCAAAGTTCAATTGTAGTGTCGGCAGCAACCGCGATAGAAGAGCATGGAGACAATTTAGGGTAGGCTGAATGGCTGGACACGTGACGAAAAGATGCCAAATTGATCCTCGCTCTCCACACCATCCGCAGATTGGCGAGATTTCTTTGTTCATATGATGGAGAACTGGTAGGGAAGGCAAGACGTTATGGAGCATTTTAAACTGCACGTCTCCCTCTTTCTTTGATGTGGGGAGGCCATGTATGGCCTTCCATTGCACTTTGTGTGGGTTGTCGAAAAAGCCGTTGACATGCCAGAATGTAGTCTCTGTTTCGGGTAGTTTGTTGATATTCTGGTTAATGACGTTATACAGTTCTTTGGAAGATGCAGAAAAACCGTTTGCGATCGTGCCGACGCTGATGTCAAGGGCAGAGTCTGGTTCAGGTGAAGCGTCGTGTGATGGTTGGAGTCTAAGTCCATTTCCACTGAATATCAGGGGAAAGGCATATTGGAGAGAAGTGTGCAGTAACGACAAATCTCGGGCAAGAAGACGGGAAGAGGTACGACTGGAAGTGGAGATGTTGAACTCGTCTGGTCTTAGCCACGCGCCGGTTTCCGAATGGACGAACAGCCTAACTAGGCCGAAACCACGCGCCATAAGTCGCGCAGAGGACGGTGTGTCAATTAAATGATTGTCAATTGGAAGACCCAAGACATGGCTGATTGAATCTTCTACTATGTTTATTCGAGCCCCTGATAGTCTCCAGGCGCGCATTATCTCACTGTAGTAGAGAGGCAAATTTTGTTCCAGAGATAGTTCTACTCCTCGCATGAAGAGTTCAGTGCTGAAATTGTAAGTGTTGTTGTGCCGGAGTTGATAATCAAATAATTTGAATGCCGGGTGGGAAAGTTTTTGAAGAAAGCGGAGAGCACGTGATAATCTGAATGAGAGAATGCGCGCCTGGAGACAGACAAGACTAAGTCCGCCCTTGTCGGTATTTTGAAAAACAATCTGTCTCTTTAACAGGTGCTTTTTATTTAGCCAGACGAAGTCGACTAGTCTCTTTTGGAGTTCACTTAGGATATCTTTAGGTGGGGAGAGAACGGCAAAGACGTGAAAGATTTTTGAGGCAGCAAGCTGGTTGGCAATGAGCACCCTTCCTTTGAGTGAGAGTGAGGTGGACAATGTCGTCCAGCGAGTGAGAGTTTGTCCAAGTTTGTTTAAGGCCATTTGCCCAGTTTTGACTTTCATATTTAATCGTGTTTCCTAAATGAACTCCTAGGAAGGGCAAACCTTCATTGTTCCAACGAAAATTGAGAGGCTTGCCGAGTCGTCCGATCCACGATCCTACCCACAACCCCTGGGATTTGTTTGTATTCAAACGTGCAGCAGAGGCGGAACCAAAGAGGTGGTATGAATCTTGCACTACTTTAAACTCATGGTTGGAGGTGACAAAAACAGTAACATCGTCTGCATAAGCCGAAACCGAGCATGAGATCTCATCGCCAGGGACTCGGAAACCGCCATCTTTGAATTGTATACGAATACGGTTGAGAAACGGTTCAATGGCTATAGAATAGAGAGGACAGCCCTGGCGGATGCCCTTTTCAAATGGAAAGGGTGCCGTCAGCGACCCACAAACTTTTATTAGGCTTTGGGAATTTGTGTAGATGAGTTTAAGATAATTTATAAAGCGGTCTCCGAATCCCATGGCCCTCAAAGTGTTGAAAAGGTAGTCGTGGTCAACATTGTCAAAGGCTTTTCTTTGATCAAGGCTTACCACGGCGAGAGGGAGATCATTTACGTTAGAAACAGTGACAATATCTTTTATGAGTTGTACATTATCGTATATGGAGCGCCCGGGCACGCAATAAGCCTGATCAACACCAAAGACGCTGCCGATACATTGTTTCAACCTGTTGGCGAGCAGCTTGGCAAAGATTTTATAGTCATTGTTGAGTAGGGAAATGGGTCGCCAGTTGGTTATGTCGGCGAGATCTCCATTTTTGGGTATCAAAGTTAAAACCGCTCTATGGAAAGAGGGCGGTAGCGTGTTTGGGGAGGCGATTGCCGAATTTAAAACAGTTAAAAAGTCACCTTTCAGTAAAGGCCAAAAACAGTGATAAAATTCGCCTGTTAGGCCGTCTAAACCGGGGGATTTTTCTTTGCCAAGCTGCTCGACAGCAATGTCTAGTTCCTCTCCCGTGAGCGGACGGTCGAGGTCGTCGGCGTCCGCGGATTGGAGGCGAGACAGGTCCTCAAGCAGTGTGTCACGGGCGCCCTCATCTGTTTCTACTTTGGAATAAAGATTTCTATAAAAATTAGAGACGTGCTTTTTTATTAAGGAAGGACTTTCCGTAATTTCACCAGTGTCGAGGCGAATTTTAGAGATTGTTTTTGAGCGTGAATGTGATTTTTCGAGATTGAAGAAGTAGGATGAGGAAGTATCCATTTCGGTGGCGTGTTTGAATTTAGACCTGATGAGGGCGCCATGCGCACGATCTTTGAGTAGTGAATTTAGTGTGTCTCTTTGTTCTGCGAGGACCTGTCTCGTCTCGGAGTCGAAGTGTGGCGCAGACTGGATGGCGTCGATTGACTTGTTTATCTCTATAAGGGCTTTGCGTTTTTCTTTGGCGGAAATTCTCCCATATTCTTGACACATTGATTTTATGTACGATTTTCCAAGTTCCCACCAAACGGTGAGACTTGGAAGATCTCCTTTTTTTTGACGCCACTCCCTCCAGAAACAACGTATAGTATCTTTAAACGTTTCGTCTTCTAGCAGAGAGTTGTTAAAGTGCCAGAAGGCGCTGCCCCTGTGAATGGATTTCGGAAGTTTAATTTCAAGAAAAATGGAAGAGTGGTCGGATAAGGAGCAGGGAGTAATTTTGCATGTCGATACGGAAGTTAAAAGGTTCGAAGAAATGTAAAAACGATCTAATCTGGCTCTTGAGAGTCCGGTTTGGGAAGAGGGGTTGTTACGTGACCAAGTGAACTGTTGTTCTAGAGGGTTCAGTCTGCGCCACACGTCGCAACAGTGGGAGAAGTCGACAGCGTCGCGGAGGGCCGTCGCGATTTTTGATCTACGCTCGGTCGGCCCGACATGCAGACGATCCAGTAGGGGGTTTTCAGTACAGTTAAAGTCACCTCCAATTACAATGACTCCATCACTGCTACACTGGGATACATGATTTTTGAGGGAAATTATGGCTTTCATGGCACAAGAGTCAATTTGGGGCATTAAAGTATTGTACAAGTGATAAATAAGATTTTCTGACTTCACTTTATTGTAGAGGACATGACCTTCAAAAATAATGGAAGAGTCGATGACGTCAATTTTGGAAGTATCAATTAAAGTGGCGACTCCAGAGCCATGCTTTTGGGCGGGAGAACAAAAGGGGGAAAATGGCCATTGTTTCCAGCAGGGACTATTATTAACCAAATTATAGGTCTCCTGCAGGAAAACAATGCCGGGCTTATTAAAGAAAGTGTCAACGTAAGCGTTTATTGAAGCATTTCTGATCGGGGAGGAACAACCACCAGTGTTGAGAGAGAGCAGTGACAGAGTCATTGCAAGTTCAAAAAAAGTGAAGCAAACCATAACAAATTGAGTTTATTTCTCCAAAGTGCTTACCAATTTAGTTAGCCTCTGCTGCATTTTCCGGGTAATGAGTGTACTTCTGCCCAGGGGTCTCAGTTGCTTGGCGAGTCCGGGCACATTAGCGGTGAACCGCCTTGCCACTTCTTTTGGCTTTTTCTTTTTCTTGACAGCGGCAAGGAATTTGAGCAGCTCATCGTAAGAAAGAGGACCCTTGGTTGTTGCGGCGGTCTCAGGGATCGCGTCCTCTTCGGCCGCCTGGGAGTCGTCAATGGTTGTCGAGTCGGAGTCAGTATATAGTTCGTGAATGGTCGAGGCCGGGGTGGAAGGTTGCGAGTCAGCGGCGCGTCTGCTACCACTAGGCGACAGAGTGTCCACAGACATGGGGGATTCAGCTTTCTTTGCTATTTTTTTCATGGGGGATGATTTTATGAGCGGTGTTAGGTTGGAGGCCGGTCGTAGGGTCCGTACTTCTGGAGAAGTTTTGCGTTTGGATACTACTTCAGCGAAAGATCTAGATGGTTTGGGAGGTGATCCCCAAATGGAGACAAAGGGGGGTTTAGGGGAGGAGGGGGTGGTGTTTTTATCGGATGCGGGTTTTCTACGCTTGTCTACATTAGTGGGGGTTGTGGATGCCGGAGTGGTAGCAGACTGCGGCTTATCGGAGCGTGCAGCTGGTGCATTCTTTACTGGTGAAACGGGACGAACAGATTTGACATTCTTTGCAGGGTGCTTGGGATCCGACTTACCATGCATAAATTTGGGCGGCGGGTTAAGCGGATTGTCGTGTTTGTCGTTTCGT
The DNA here is from genome assembly GCA_032273685.1 of Pteraster tesselatus. Lineage (NCBI taxonomy): Eukaryota > Metazoa > Echinodermata > Asteroidea > Velatida > Pterasteridae > Pteraster > Pteraster tesselatus. The sequence goes on from JAVCKS010011724.1 coordinate 12,474, forward strand.
TCGTCATCGTCATTTTTCTTGTCGATCGGTGTGTTAGTTTGCTGGTCATTATTTTGGCTGTTCTTGTTTTTGTCACTGTCGCTTGGGTCCTCAGTGGGCTTGGTCTTCAAGGGTCCGTCTTTCTTACAATGGCGCGCGATGTGCCCGGACTCACCACAGTTGAAACAACGCACTGAGTCCCCTGTGTTTAGAAATACACGATAATGTAGGTTACCATATGAGAAAGTAATACTATCTGGTGGTGTGATATTCGTATTGAGGATGATATAAACCTGACGACGAAAAGACATAATATGATTGAGACGTTTCTGTTTCATTCCCAGGGGTATGGATCGGTACGAGGATACAACCTTACCAAAGGAAGACAGATTGTCTGTTAGTACATAGTTGGGGATCTCAGGGTAAACGTTAGATAGTGTGAGTCGGGTGGTGGGCTGCACGAGCGGGGTTAGCTCCACGAAGGTGTTGTCGTACGTGAAACCGGCGTTCACGGCTTCCCCAGCTGCGCGTAGGCTATCAAAATACACGGCGATACGGCCGTTAGAAATTCTTGAAGCAGCAACAATGTGATCTGGATCAATAGTTTTAACAAGTTCATCTAAATAGGTGTGTACAGAAACACTTTCTAAGGCACGAAACACGACGCCATTGTCCCTTTCAACGTCCCCAATGAATTGATCTGAATCAACAATGGCGTCGTTGGTTTTACCACCACCCGACCGCGATGTCGATGGGCCTGCTGTGGAGGGAGAGTGGGCTGTGGGCCCGGGAGCCTGGGCCGAGGGCCCGGGAACCGGGGCTGCCGGGGCCGAGGGCCCCGCACGACCGGCCATAGCGGCCACACCCAGAAAGGAAAACCAACGGAGAAAACCTGAGAAAACCAACTACGTAAAACAAATAAATTCTTACCGACAAGGTCGAAGAAGAAGGCTTGAAGTGCCTGTACCAAACAGTATAATTGTACACATAAAAGACCATAAAATGGCCCAAAAGTAGCGAGAGTAAAACAATTTTCACGAGCTCGAATAAAACACGTCCGCTCTGCTGAAGACAGACAGACAGACAGACAGACAGACGCACCCAAACGCAATAACCTCACCTCTGGAAGAATTAAGAACAGCTTGTTATGTTGCTATTAAATTTGCCTTACTTTCTAGACATGATGAAATTGCCCGGCTAAAAGCCAGTCACATTTCCGAATTATCGGATGGGAAAGGAATAAGTATGTTCATTCCTCGATCTAAAACTGACATAATTATAAGGATGGTTGTGCAGCATTTATTCTAACACTTCAGAATCTCACTCCCCAAGTCTAATCTTGAAAAGATATATGTCTAAATGTGATATTTAATTTGGTCAAGACGCGTTCATTTTCTCTCCACTTTATTATTGTCCCAGCTCTAATTCACACAAGCCACAGAAAAATAAGTCACTCAGTTATACGAGATGTAGGGAATTGTTTTTAGATGTCTTAAAACAGATAGGCATCGACGAACCCAAAGTATACGGTCTTCATAGTTTAAGGTCTGGTAGTGCCACCCGATTGGCAAACAAAGGTTTTAATGAAGAGTTGCCAATGCAACACGGACGATGGAAAACGGCAAATGCCAAAAACCGATATGTAAAAAGAAACGTTGAACAGCGATTACAATTTTCTAAAGCTTTCTTGACATAATGATTACTTAATAATACCGTTGTACTTGTTAATATTGCGATTCCAGCAATGGTTATTAAATAGTTATTCAAAAATTATTGTAAAGCATAATACATATATCGTACTAGAGATAAGAGTTTACGGGGTGATACCCGAAGAGTTCATTTTAAACTCAGCAAGAATTTTCGACACCGAAAGTTAATTGTGAGAGATGCCAGGGAGATATCTGAAGAACCTATAGGGTTATGAGAAAATAATGTATACCAGTACTCGAGATTTATTATAAAACCAACGATATGTAAATGTAGTTATTATATTCAAGTGTTAGTTTAAACACCAATGCAGTCCAGTACTGGCCGTCTCCCATTGTTATGATAATTGTTTTATGCAAACTACTCGGCAAGAAGTTTAGAAACTGAAAGTTAATTGTGAGAGGTACCAGGGAGATACCAGAAGAACCTAAAGGGGTATGAGAAAATAATGTAGACCGGTATTCGAGATTTATTATAAAACTAATAATATGTAAATTTAGTTATTATATTCATGTGTTCGTGTACATACCAATGCAGTCATACGCTGGCCCTCTCCCATCGTTATTATAGTTATTTTACATATTCTAATTATATGCTAATAATACACAATTGAATATTGTTGTACATGTTTTCTGTTATTTGGTTATCAGTCTTATTATAGAACTAAACTGTTTTTCATGCGTATGAGCACAGCGAAGGAGCATGAAACCAACATTTTGTAAACTGTAATAAATTTAAATATCCTTGAATTATATTTGCAGCAACTCGGCAACTTTATGTAAGGTATCTTCACCAATACTCAACCAGCTGCCCTGGACGATTTTCTTTTATTAAATAAAGAGGTTCATGCTTATAAGGCAAGCAAATAACAAATAATCATATACCGTATGCCTGTACAACACAAGCTCAGAAATTAGTTAGATTCCAAGGCCCTAGATCCTAGAGCTAAAACAAGTCTATCTTCAATTAAAAAGAGCCTTATAACAATGCTTCTTAAATAGGCCCCTATTGCTTGGCTACTCTTATAATTATGTATGTCCCGTATGTGAACATTTGTATATTTCTAACTTAAATTTGTACGTACATTTTGTGGGGGCTGTTACTCGACAAGCTTTCCTTGTTTAAGGCCTCCACCACTTTATCGCCTAATCTTGATTAGGTAGTTTGTTGAATATAATGCGATTGGTTTTTATGGCCTACCCTAATAAAAAAGCCAAAGGGCGGTACATTTACTAAATAAAACGTATTCATAGTAATTTCTCGTAAACTGAATTCGCGACAAATTGTAAGCCAATAAAACGATTTAAGCAGGTATTTCAAAACCTAATATAACCCATAATGGGGGTGCTTTTTTATTTTCGGCCATTTCAAAACATAGACAAAGAAACGATAAACAATGTAAGTATAATACAAAAATTTGTCGCACATACGGTACCTTACAACTACTTAAACTACTCTTGTGGAATATTTGATAGTACAATAGTTTTATTACGGCCTCGTTTCTTGCGGTGTCGTAATTCAGTGCATCTTCTCTTTACCACGCTCTAATTCTATAAATGTCTAAAACCTGCACAATTTCCCACCGGCCACTTGCCCACCAACCTTTTGTCCATTAACCTCTTTCTTGTTTTTGTTAGGCTCACTCCATATATCGGTTGTCTCCGCAGCATCTCAACTACCAGTTAACATTCTTTCCTCTGCTGATAATCACCAGCTGTTCATTACCACTATATAAATAGCTAACTTCAGAATAGCATCTTGCGCAGCAGTCTGGTTCAACATAGTTTAAGGTAACATAGACCGCTTCTTATAAATAAAATGAACAAATACAACCAAAACTGCCAAACACATGGTACCAGCGGACCAATAAAAAGTCAAAACGAAGCTTCCGGTG